>JAGWEN010000262.1:0-141061 GCA_018703685.1 Orius laevigatus
TCCCTTTTATGCAGACTCTCGAGTACATGCAGTCGATAATATCTCTCATTTGTCCTGGTTCTAAATTTTTCAAAAAATCGTTCTCTAATAAGGCACTTTTGATTAATTGCTTTGATCTGAAGTCTTTTTCGTGTGCGATGAGCTGGATGTTTCCGGAGGTTTGGTCGCCCTCGGAGCTTTCTGCGGAAACTCCTTGCTTCTTGTTGATCTGCCCGGCCAACCCTTGACCTTGATGCAACGTCCCAAGAAACTCATCTTTATTATATTTGACCGTTTGCTGCAAAACACTCTGGAAAAAAAATAAAGGAGTTTATTATTGCAAGTCAGGACATGAATGAAAACTATAACCTCATTTATAAACCCAAGAATAACCTCCGAAAAATCGATTGTGGTAAATTTTTTTGCATAAAAGCGCACGGAATAATTCCGTGAGGCATTTTTAAGATAAGAAAAATTGTTTTGACACTAATCAAATCGTGAGATTCTTTCGTTTTCAGTGGGCAAACCGGGTTATTAGGTCAAAAAACGCCTTTAAAAGATCAGGAAAAAAATCCTCTTAACTTTTTCAAAAAGAGAGTTATTGTAGGTGTTATCCTTGATTTTGAGTTTAGGTGAGGTGTAGGGAGAGTAGGGGAGGTGTTGGGAGAGTGGGTGAGGTAATGGGTGAGTGGGGGTGAGGTGATGGGAGAGTGGGGGAAGTGATGGGAGAGTGGATGAGGTGCTGGGAGAGTGGATGAGGTGCTGGGAGAGTGGGGGAAGTGCAGGGAGAGTGAAGGAAGTGCAGTTAGAGTGGGTGAGGTGATAGGAGAGAGGGGGAAGTGTAGGGAGAGTGGGGGAAGTGCAGGGAGAATGGGTAGGGTGCTGGGATAGTGAGTGAGGTGATGGGAGAGTGGGGGAAGTGATGGGAGAGAGGGGTAAGTGTAGGGAGAGTGGGGAAGTGCAGGGAGAGCGGGGGAAGTGCAGAGAGAGTGGGGGAAGTGCAGAGAGAGTGGGGGAAGTGCAGGGAGAAAGGGGAAAGTGCAGGGAGAGTGGGTGAGGTGATGGTGATGGGGGAAGTGTAGGGAGAGTGGGTGAGGTGATGGGAGTGTGGGTGGGGTGCTGGGAGAGTGGGGGAAGTTATATTACAGTGGGGGAGGTGATGGGAGAGTGGGGGAAGTGTAGGGAGAGTGGAGGAAGTGCAGGGTGAGTGAGGGGAGGTGCAGAGAGAGTGGGGGAAGTGCAGGGAGAGTGGGGAAGTGCAGGGAGAGTGGGGAAGTGCAGGGAGAGTGGGGAAGTGCAAGGAGAGCGGGTGAGGTGATGGGATAGTGGGGGAGGTGATGGGCGAGTGGGGAGGTGATGTGAGAGTGGGGGAAGTGATGTGAGAGTGGGGGAAGTGCAGGGAGAGTGGGTGAGGTGATTGGAGTGAGGGGAAGTATAGGGAGAATGGGTGAGGTGATTGGAGTGAGGGGAAGTATAGGGAGAATGGGTGAGGTGCTGGGAGAGTGGTGAGGCGATGGGAGAGTGAGGGGGGTGATAGGATACCCATAAAACCCCAAACTCATTTCTTCATCAAGAGCTTTGTAGAGCCCCAAATTGATAAATTTCGATTTATAGTGTCCCTACTCCATTCCACCTTTTTTTACACGAATTCTCGAGATTAAATTGATGAAAAACGTATATTTTTAGGCGTAAGTTTGCTAAATATAACGTCTAGCGTGCCCTAAAGCAATTTTACATGACATAGTTTAAGATTTCGATGCTTATATGGACTTAAAACGTTTCTATCATCGTTGCTTTCGAAAAGGAAATCGAACTTCCTTTTTTTTCCCAGAAAGTCCAAAAACCAACCTAGTTCTGACAATATCTATGCATCGGCGGAAGTACTCGCGTGTTTATCTAAAAAGCAAAATCACGTTTCAACCTCTATTTTTAGCACAAAGGGGGTACTTAAAGCTCATGTATTCAAAAACAAACAAATCAATGAATCGTCAACATGACCTAACTCAAAATCTACAAATTGATTGTGAAGAGGCAACACGACCTAACTCAACGTTTTTATGCGAAAAGAGTTCGCGAAATACTTTCTTAAAATGAATTTCGAAATTTTATTAATATCACGTATTGTGCCAGATCTTCGCAACATGATAAGTTACGTACGTCATGAAAAACGATTTTTTTTCCTAAGGTGGCCTCGTTAATTCGTTCGATTAATTTTCCGGCTCAACAGCCGGGAAATAATCGAATTGTCTTATAAGGCGTTTTTCTCCTCCTTCGAACACGACATGAAAAATTGAAGTTTCGTTCCCATTTGAAAGAAGCGCCTACGTTTACGATTATTGTAATTTCTGGACGTTAAAGGGGTCAAACGTTGGCAATTGGCTACACGTCATCGGTTAAATAGATCGATTAAACGGCAGGTATTGGTCAATAAACCTTAAGGAAGGTAATGGTCTTTTTTGAACTTTAGTTCTGAAAATCGCCCCTAGTTTGAGTATCATCCAAATGTTTTTAATTAATTTACTTGCGAAATGTATTGAAAAGAATTTGGTGTAATGCTGGTAGCGACATGGGTATCAAATCGACCCTGAACCATTTTTTCTCGAACGTTATCGCACCGCCCGACGTTCTATTGTATTCAAAAAGGCGCAAGCCCTCTTCCAATTTCCTCGGTTAATAACTTAGATATTCGGGCACGGCACGCTCATTAAAAAATAATTAAAAAATTGCGAAAGTCCGAAAAAAGACGAGATCGATCAAACATCAAGCATTGACGTTAGATTGTATAAAAATAAAGTTTATTTTAGGTGTTTTTGGAGAAGGGGTTAAGGTCGAAGGGTAATTAGGTTATTACCTCCCCGTTTCGTTGGTGTGTCAAAATACTGATAAAGTAATTAGAGCAATATATTTTTTACAACAGCGAAATTGACGGTTGTAACACTTTTTATTGACGAAAACATGGGTTGATAAAAAGAAGATAATTAGCCTAATTGAATCGTCTGTCGACGTCGAGCGAAAACCGTTTCGCAAAAGTGACAAAAGGGACCGCCTGATGATTTCGCTTTCGCAACGATGTGAAATTTACGACCTGAAGAACATTCGCGATAAAACGAAATTGGACGATATTCATCGACAAAATCGGAATGCCTTGTCCAAAGCAGGCTATTGATGCATGAGCGACCATAATGGTGTGTATTGGCATTCAAAGCCAATTTCATCATATTGATGTCTAGAGCCATCAATGAGATATCTAGAGCCAGATATTGGTTCCTAAACCACTCATGTGACTAAAGCCATCATATTCATGTGGTTGGTGCCAGTCATCGTATTCTGGCACCAAAATCAGGCATTCAGGCACTTTGTAAAGGGTGCTATGTCAATATGGCAACAGCCTACACCAGGACACAAACTTAGTTGTCATGGGAACCTTCAATTGAAATTTACAGCCACCAAAAGACATCATTTTACCAGCCTACTGGAGCACCATAGAACCGACCATTACTTAAAAAGCATGTCAAACACTCCAATTTTTCGGGTTTTTAATCTCATTAATCTCGTCCTTTTATTTAAATACGAAATAAGAGTTTTTCCACGAGGAATCAAAATTTCCTGCATTTTTGGTCCTCCGGGCCGGATTTAGCTTTTAATGCAAATTTTATGCGCTGATTTATGCTATTTTAAGCTTAATTTCGAGTGTTATTATTACTAAGATAAGGGATACTCAAAGCAAAATTAGTTTTTCTGAAGTACAAGTGCTTTTTGAAAATGTCACTCATTTAAAAAAGTGATAATTTTTAGCGTTTTACTATAAGAAACAAAATTGAATTATTTGCGAATCTGGGGTGCAATTTTGAGGATTAAGGAAGAAAAAGTGTCTTACTCTGAGTTTGTGTATTTCTCTTTGGAGGGTGAGGAGCATTTGGTCCTTTTTCCTCAGCTCCTTTTTGAGTGCGAGGATTTCCGAGTGTTTTGATGGTGCACCGTTTCCCATGGCGTTGGTCCGGTCGTCGGCGAGGATATCGCTGAGTGAGACGGGCCCGGTAGCGCAGCTCCCGAACAGACTGTTACAAACGTGGCCTCGCTTCACTCCCTCTCCGGAGGCGGCCCTCGACGATTCCAAAACACCGGCCGCCCTCGTCATCCCTTCCATTTCCCTTTTCGCCCTCTTCTCCACAAATTCACCGTAGAGCATCTCCATCTCCTTCTCGTATCGGCCTTTTTCAAGAAGTTTGTTCTCGTTCTCGATCTTGAAACTGACACGCTTCTCGCTCCGCGTGCTGAGCTTAAGAAGACCGTTTTCCAATATCTCAACTCCATCTTCCTTCCCATTCGTATACTCGTTTCCATTCGTTTCTTTCGCCTCGTAATTTCGTATCACCTTCGCATCCATATCACATCCCTCTTCATCAAATCCTAAACAAAAAACCATCCAATTAGTACCTTCTACAAGAAAAAAAAAGTTTATATCACCCATTCTATGCAAAATAGCAACTTTAACAATCTACATAACTGATATATGAAATAAGTTACAACAAATAATTTAGTTTTAAATGAATAAAACCAGGAAAAAGCATAAAAGGGATGGTAAAAACATCCTAGTCACGCTTTTGGTATCGTGACGCCTTGGAAATTGTAGTGACGCCCTTTTAAAAGCATAAAAATGTTAAAACGCAAAAATCAATTGTATCTTCATTCATTTGGATATTTAGGTGTAGCATTTTGTGCCCCACCTAATGTAGAAAGTGTTGGCGTTATGGGTTTTCTTATTCAAATATCAAACTATGTATTGATTAAATTGGTTAAACAAAAGGGCCTCTCGGGTTGCATCGAAACTTGCTTCCATGAAATATTCTTGGTAGCTAAATAAGAACGAACACCCCCCCAACTATCTATCCTCACTACCTTAATTTATTACCCTAACTACCTTCTAACAATACCCCAATTACCTTTCCCCACTACCTTCCCTCATTACCCTATCTACTTTTCCCCACTCTCTAAACTGATTACCCCAATTACCTTTCCTCACTACCTTCCTACAATACCCCAATTACCTTTCCCCACTACCTTCCATCATTACTCTATCTACTTTTCCCCAGTTTCTTAACTAATTACATTAATTACCCCCGCTACCTTCCTTCATTACAGCAATTACCTTTCGCCACTACCTCCTCTCGAAACCCTATCTACTTTTCCCCACTTCCTTAACTGATTACCCCAATTACCTTTCCCCACTACCTTCCCTCATTACCCTATCTACTTTTCCCCACTTTCTTAAATGATTACCCCAATCACCTTTCCCGACTACCCTCCCTCACTACCCCAATTACCTTTCCCCACTACCTTCTCCCTCATCCCTATCTACTTTTCCCCAATTCCTTAACTGATTACCCTAACTACATACCTTTCCCCACTACCTTCCTACAATACCCCAATTACCTTTTCCCACTACCTTCCCTCATTACCCTATCTACTTTTCCCCACTCTCTAAACTGATTACCCCAATTACCTTTCCTCTCTACCTTCCTACAATGCCCCAATTACCTTTCCCCACTACCTTCCATCATTACTCTATCTACTTTTCCCCAGTTTCTTAACTAATTAACCTAATTACCCCCGCTACCTTCCTTCATTACAGCAATTACCTTTCGCCACTACCTTCCCTCGATACCCTATCTACTTTTCCCTACTTCCTTAACTGATTACCCCAACTACCTTTTCCCACCACCTTCCCACAATACCCCAATTACCCAAATTACCTTTCCTCACTACCTTCCTACAATACCCCAATTACCTTTCCCTACTATCTTCCCTATTACCCCAATTACCTTTCCTCACTACCTTCCTACAATACCCCAATTACCTTTCCCCACTACCTTCCATCATTACCCTATCTACTTTTCCCCACTTCCTTAACTGATTACCCCAACTACCTTTTCCCACCTCCTTCCCACAATACCCCATTTACCTTTCCCCACTACCTTCCCTCATTACCCTATCTACTTTTCCCCACTTTCTTAAATGATTACCCCAATCACCTTTCCCGACTACCCTCCTTCACTACCCCAATTACCTATCCCCACTACCTTCCTTCATTACCCTAATTACCTTTCCCCACTTTCTTAACTGATTACCCCAATTACCTTTTCCCACTAACTTCCTACAATACCCCAATTACCTTTCCCCATTATCTTCCATCATTACCCTATCTATTTCCCCTCACTTCCCCAACTACCTATCCTCACTACCTTCCCTCATTACACTATCTACTTTTCCCCACTTCCTTAACTGATTACCCCAACTAACTTTTCCCACTACCTTCCTACAATACCTTAACTGACTACCCTCAACTACCTTTCCCCGCTACCTTGCCTCATTACCCTCTTTACTTTTCCCCACTTCCTTAACTGACTACCCTCAACTACCTTTCCCCTCAACCTTCCTCATTACCCCTTTTTCCACTACTGTCCCACATTACCACAACTAACTTCCCCCACCACCTCCTCCGAATACTTAATCCCACTCTACCAGAACCACAAACAACAAACTGATTTTTTTAGCGGATTTTCCTGAGGAAGTTACAAATAAAATATTTTTAGGAAGTCCCATCGGGGACTTCTCCAAAAAGTCATTTTATTTTTTGTTTTCGCCTTAAAAACTTTTAAATGGGCTAATGACGAAAGTGTTCGCGAAATAATTATAAGGTTGTGTCGCGAATAATATAAATATTCAATGACGTATTAATCTGAGGTTTCAAAAATAAATTGTATATTGGCGATTTTTTTTTCTTTTAATACAGACAACTAGTGCGAGGCCAGGACCAATTTAATTTCACTCGGTGTAATTACCTCAGGTCTTTCGGGGTCCTGTTCGATTTAAAATTGACCTCGAGGGGAGGCGTTCTTTCAATCAACTCGATTTCGAAGAATTCGCGTAATTTTGTCGCCTATGACGTAAAAATAAAATTGCGAATATGAAATTTGGCTCCTTAATCACATTTTTCGTAATTTTTTTGAACATTTTGTTAAAAATTAATTTTTTTTTTTTTTTCAATAAGAAAGAGTGATTCCAGAGCCCGAAACCTGCATCACAATGACATCAACTTCCTGATTTAAAAAAAAAAAAAAAAAAGTTCTGAAGTTGCTAAAACGAATTTGGATTTTGGAACTTGGGTCTTGTAAGGATTATGTAGCGAAAAAAAGGACTTCTTGTCTCGATCTTAGTCCAATCATGGGGGCGTGGAGGATGAATAAATTTAGTGGGACCGTCCACGTTCGACGTGGCCTAATAACATTCAGCCGAAGGAAATCAACAAGAGCGGTGCTAATGATGAAACTCTAGCTTAATGGAATCACACCTCTTTTTCTTAAGTTCCTCGATAAACGTGAATTTTATCGGGATGCTCTTCAAAAAACGTGGTATGGAGGAGGAACCCCAGAACACAAGTTTTCTCAAAAGTTAGGGGCTCTACAGACCTCTTTACAACCGCCAAACCACCTCCCCACTTAACAGTATCCATCACTTCTCCCGAACCCAGACATCCCCCAAGGCCCAACCTTTTTCCCTATCACCTCCCCTACCCTCCATCTCACCGTCACTCTCCCATCACCTCCACTACCTCCCCCAAACCTTCCACCATGTATCACCACTTTCCCATTACCTCCCCTACTCGTCTAGGGTGAATATTCAGTGACAATTTTTAGCGAGATTCCGGTTTTGGGTTCAAATGGCCAGGGGCGGATCAGGCCGCCGGGCCGCTGCCCTCGAGGGCCGGTGAGGGCCAATTTTAAACTAAAATAGGAGTAAAAAAAAAGTTGAAAGAGCAAAAAATTCGAGGTACTGAAACATTTCACACGGGCCTGGACTATTCGAGGGGAAATCGAGGTTCTAAGAGTTACTTTTTCGTCGAAAAACGTCGAAATCGAGGTTTTAAGAGTTAATTTTTCGTCTAAAAACTTCGAAGTCGAGGTTTTAAGACTTAATTTTTCGTCGAAAAACGTCGAAATCGAGGTTTTAAGAGTTAATTTTTCGTCGAAAAACTTCAAAATCGAGGCTTTAAGAGTTAATTTTTCGTCGAAAAACGTCGAAATCGAGGTTTTAAGAGTTAATTTTTCGTCTAAAAACTTCGAAGTCGAGGTTTTAAGACTTAATTTTTCGTCGAAAAACTTCGAAATCGAGGTTTTAAGAGTTAATTTTTCGTCGAAAAACTTCAAAATCGAGGATTTAAGAGTTAATTTTTCGTCGAAAAACGTCGAAATCGAGGTTTTAAGAGTTAATTTTTCGTCGAAAAACTTCGAAGTCGAGGTTTTAAGACTTAATTTTTCGTCGAAAAACGTCGAAATCGAGGTTTTAAGAGTTAATTTTTCGTCGAAAAATGTCGAAATCGAGGTTTTAAGACTTAATTTTTCGTCAAAAAACTTCGAAATCGAGTGTAGCTGGGCTATTCAATAAGTAAAAAAAAAAAAAACACGGAAATTGCACTTTAAACGCTGATTTTGAGGTTTTTTTTAAAACAAAAATTGCCTTTTAAAACCATGATTTTGGGGTTTCTGACAAAAAATTGTCTCTTTGAAGTTGATTTGAGGTTTTAACGGAAATTTGGCTTTAGAAATGTTGACTTTGAAGTTTTTGACGAAAATTTGGCTCTTAAATCTTTGATTTTGAGGTTTTTGGACGAAAAATAGGTTTTACAAATGTTGATTTTGAGGTTTTTGAAGAAAAATTGGCTCTTATAATGTCAAGTTTATGGTTTTTGACGAAAAAAGGCTCTTAAAACTTTGATTTTGAGGGTTTTTAAAGAAAAATTGGCTCTTATAATGTTGATTTTAAGGTTTTTGATGAAAAATAGCGTTAAAATATGTTCAGAAAGAGAAGAAAAACTAAATTTTTGGGGAATATTTGGGGGGAAAAAAAGACCGGTCTAGTGGATGCGCCCGGTGGGCCGAAAACGGCCGATCCGCCCCTGCAAATGGCTTGTTACTTTTTCTCATTTTCATATAATTTTTGATTTTCCAAGCCAATTTCTAAGCAAATGAATAGCTAGAGCGACCTATCGAAACATTTTCGAACGATCGACGACCGTTTCGTTCCGCTAGAAAGCGCCACTTGGAAAGGAAACCTTTCGGGGTCAACCGACACGTCATTTACATAAATAGTGGGTCACAGATTCGTAAGTGGCCGGCGCTCGAGTCGTAATTGACACCCATAAACAAATTTTCAAACGCACCCCGCCAAAAAACGCCGACGGAAATTTTTTACCAATTTCACTTACATACAGTCCACCCAAATATCCTGGTTTTTGTTTTATATATTACTTTATTGATCTACCTCAATAAAACGACCTGGATAATAAGATCGATGTTTGCGCCTAATAAAAAAAAGACATCTTTAATTTTTAATGGATTTTACGAGCTTTCTTTTCTAGCGACAAAAATTGTCTAACCTTGCAACGATACTTGGACAAAAGCTCTATAAAACGGTAACTCGGGAGGTTGGATTGAGGGTAGGGGAGGTGATGGGAGAGTGGTGGTGAGGGGAAGGTTGGGGTTGAAAATCGAGGAGGGTGGGAGGTTCGAGGAGGTGATGATAGATTGGTGGTGGAGGAAGGTGGGCTTACCTAGGAGGTCCTCGACAGCCAGATTGTTCGTTCCACTTCCGGTCTCTACCGGATAGATAGTTTTCGCGTGAAAGCCTAAACGGACAATTTCATTTGATAGGCCAATTTTTCAAAAGTGACGAATGGGAAAGGTATCACGCCACTCCATGACCACTTTCATTTTATGAACATCGCTTTTTAAACGCAATTTTTCGTCCATAAACTGGCACATAAGGTCCCTTTATCAGCCCATAACAGTTTTTCTATCTTATCTCGACAGATTTTACTGGATTTCATTGTTTGTTTTAAAAAATGAGGTTGGATTATAAAAAATTCGTTAATGATTATCTTTTTATGGTCCAGATCAAGGTCGAAAATCTTTGTTGGAGAAAGAAAAGAAACGGAGGCAAAAAAAACTTTTGTCATTTTTTGACCTTAGAGTGACAATGAATCCTTTTGTCGTCTATTTTGAAATATTTTTTTGTTCGGATGTTAAAAAAAGATGAATTATTTATTATTTGTGCAATTTTGAAGCGTTTTTTTGTTCACGTACCTAAATTTTCATCAATCATGAGTACTTAAAGTCTTGCTCTGTTTGTTCCGAGGGCTCATTCCAGCCGGCACTAAATCAAAACGCGGGAGGGTCTCGGTCTGCTTTGGCGGTGGGGGCGGAGACCTCGACGGGCTCTTCTTAACTGATAATAAGACGAGAAAACAAGAAATTTGGCGCAGAAGCGGAAAAAAAAAGTCGGAAAATGGAGGCGTTAAATCGAGCATGAATTTTTTAACGTTTAACCCACAAAAAAGAAGTTTGATTAATCGATAGTTCGTGTACCCTTTGAAGGAAAACACGCACAACGTTTTGTTGATTTTTTCCATTTCACGATTTCAAAGTTTTCCGTCGTCAAAATGTGACATTGTGGTCCTTAGGTCCACTAGCATACGGTGCTTTGCTGAAGATCGGTGGTTTTCTATCGATATCTCCATTTGGAAAATTTTTATCACCCAAAAACCTCGAAATTTTTGTATTTTTTTTATGTTTTTGCCTCATAACTTCTGAAACGTTAGTTTTATGCGAAAGGTCACTTATAACAATAATAAAGGTTATAAAATTACCTAAAATTTGCGCCTAACCGCAGCTCTGTAGGTCCAATAGTTCCTGAGATATTGGACTTCAAAAATTCCAACTTTTCGAAAAAGTTTTTTTTTAGCAATATTGAAAAAAATTACATTTGAAGGCAGTACGGGAGAACAACTAGTCCGATTGAGTCCAGACCGTTGCTCTAGCACAAATTGCTTTGTGTTGTTTTTCAAAACTTCGAAATTTTTGTACTTTTTGAAGTTTTTGCCTCATAACTTCTGAAACGTTAGTTTTATGCGAAAGGTCACTTATAACAATAATAAAGGTTATAAAATTACCTAAAATTTGCGCTTAACCGCAGCTCTCTAGGTCTAATAGTTGCTGAGATATTGGACTTCAAAAATTCCAACTTTTCCAAAAAATTGTTTTTAGCAATATAGAACTAAAAAACTCACATTTGTTGGCCGTACGGGAGAACAACTAGTCCGATTGTCTCCAGACCGTTGCTCTAGCACAAATTGCTTTGTGTTGTTTTTCAAAACATCGAAATTAATTTCGAAAATACTTAACGCGAAATATTTCGTCAAAATAAAGATTCTTGAAATGGTTCCAAAATTCGAGCTAGTTCAGTTCATTAATCTCCGCCAAAGGTACTAATATTGGCTCAAATGGTTTTCCCTCACAAGACAAACGTTTATTTTTCCATTTTAGCCGCCTTTGAAATTCGTTTTTGAAAAATTCCGACCTCGTGTCGACAATAGAAATCCTGATTTAATTTTTGAAGTTTTATTTAGGATTAACGATTTTGCTTCTCGTTTCTAAACACGCGATCCCATTCAAAACGTACGGTTGGTGACCCTGGGAATTATTTGCAGTCATTTCGCCATTGCCCTATTTAGTGCCCCAATTAAAATTTAACGATTTGCACTTATAAACGAACAAAGTTATTATTAAAGGATTTTATAAAAAATTTTTTTTCTGTTTTGAATGGCAACTTGTTTAGGGCCACGTGGTCGTAATAAGGCCTTAATACAAACAAAATGTTTTCGTGGAATTCAATGGCGCGTTTCAAACGATGAGGACAAAATGAGGAATTAATTAACAGAATAAACCTCTTGAAAAAAGGATGATCTCACCAAAGGGGGAACCCTTCTTCACTTTTTAGACCTAAAACTTTTTATTTTCGATTTCACCCAAAATGTGTTTTTTTGACCATTTTTGGGGCGAAAAACAATAGTCTGAAGTCCGTTTCAGGATATAAAAACTTTTTTTTCAACCTCACCGAAGGGGGGACCCTTCTTCACTTTTTTGACCTAAAAATTTTTATTTTCGATTTCACCCAAAATTTGTTTTTTGACCATTTTTAGAGCTAAAAACAAGAATCTTAAGTCGGTTTCAGGATATAAAAACTTTCGACCTCACCTTTATCACTTTTTCGACCTGAAAATTTTTATTTCAAACTTTTTGATTTCAAAATTTTTTGATATCAACTAAAAATTGGTTTTTGACTATTTTTGGGGTGAGAAACAAGAATCTGAAGTCGTTTTTGGGATATAAAAACATTTTTTTCGATCTCACCAAAGGGGGGACCCTTCTTCACTTATTCGACCTGAAAAAATTATTTATTTTATTTTACCCAAAATGTGTTTTTTGACCATTTTTAGGGCGAAAAACAAGAATCTGAAGTCGGTTTCAGGATATAAAAACTTTTTTTTCGACCTCACCAAAGGGGGGACGGACCCTTCTTCACTTTTTTTTGATCTGAATATTTTCATTTTTTGATTTCAACTAAAAATTGGTTTTTGACTATTTTTAAGGTGAAAAACAAGAATCTGAAGTCGGTTTTAGTATATAAAAACTTTTTTTTTTCGACCTTACCAAAGGGGGGAGGGGGGATCTTTCACTTTTCGACCTGAAAAATTTTCATTTTTTGATTTCAACAAAAAATTGGTTTTTCAGTATTTTTAGGGTGAAAAACAAGAATCCAAGGTCGTTTTTGGGATATGAACACATTTTTTTTCGGTCTCACCAAAGGGGGGGACCCTTCTTCACTTTTTAGACCTAAAACTTTTTATTTTCGATTTCACCCTAAATGTGTTTTTTGACCATTTTTAGGGCAAAAAACAAGAATCTGAAGTCTGTTTAAGGATATCAAAACTTTTTTTTTCAACCTCACCAAAGGGGGGAGAGGACCCTTCTTCACTTTTTCGACCTGAAAATTTTCATATTTTGATTTCAACTAAAAATTGGTTTTTACTATTTTTAGGGTGAAAAACATCCGAGGTCGTTTTTGGGATATAAAAACATTTTTTCGATCTCACCAAAGGGGGGACCCTTCTTCACTTTTTAGACCTAAAACTTTTTATTTTCGATTTCACCCAAAATGTGTTTTTTGACCATTTTTAGGGCAAAAAACAAGAATCCGAGGTTGTTTTTAGGATATAAAAACATTTTTTCGACCTCACCAAAAGGGGGACCCTTTTTCACTTTTTAGACTAGAGAACACCATTTCATTAGACATTGACATTGAACAATCTAGAACCTGCATTCTGCTTTCTTCACTCATTCTCCGTTGACAAACAAATGCGCATCGTTAGGATAAGATAATGTACATATTTTATGGCCCAATAAAGGACAAAAACGAAAAAAACCTTGAATATTACAAAACGTGAAATAACATTGTTTCCTAACCTTTCACAGTTCATTTGTCTCTTTTTTATAATTCCGAGTGAAGTAATGACCGAATAAAAGAAATTATGACGCCTTGACCGATGATAAAACGCCAGACGTGTAAGCGCCTACGTTCTATTTGTTTTATTTAACACGATCTAGATACATAAAATGACGTCTTTTCACTTTTTTCCCCACCATCAATATTCATAGGGCTGTTTACAATCTATTTGAAGAAACTAATTGTACTAATATCCGTCTCCGAGCGTCCTTGCTCGACCATTTCGACTAATTATCGCCCTAATACCAAGTGTCTGGAGCTATCCACGAATACAACTTTCTCAAAATGTCAAACTACCGGAAATTTATTCATTTTACGAGAGGCGTCAACCCAGACGGTGATTACCGGCAAGGATAAAGGAAGCGTCCTTGTCTCATTTTCATCCTGACGCGATGATTTGGTAATCTCGTATTATTCGACTTTCTTTATGAATAGAAACGAAAAATTGTTCGCTTTGTCACCTTGAAATGCGGTTTTTCATCCTGATACAATTTTAATGATTTTCTTATGTAGTCTGCAATTAACTTTCTTTCCCTTCAGCTATGTTGAATCCTACACAAAATTCTTGTCCGACTTAATTTTTTAAATTTTTAACAAGACATTAATATCTAATTAAGCGGTCAGAGAACCTGACGCCTACTTTTTATTTTGATGGACATATTTTTCATTGAGAAGTCGTTATAATATTATTAAGCACTTAAGAACTGACTGGAGCCACTGGAGATGGAAAAGTTGGCTCAGATTGCGATGTTTTTAGAAAAAAAAAGTTTCTTTTTTAAAGGTAATTTGAGTGTTATACCTGAAATTGAAGAGGTTTCACTTATATTTTCGGCAGGGTTGCCAGATTGGGCGATTTATCGAGAATTGGGCTACTTTTGTTGGGCCTAATCCGGCAACCCTGCAATCCCACAAGGTTTGGCTTTTGACATTGTTGCCATTTTGGACAATTTACCGCAAGTTTGGCTACTTTGTTGGGTCAAATCTGGCAACATTGCAATCCCACAAAGTTTGGTTTTTAATATTGTTGCCATTTTGGACAATTTACCGCAAGTTGGGATACTTTTTCGGGTATTATCTGGCAATATTGCAATCCCACAAAGTTTAGAATTTGATATTGTTGCCATTTTGGGTAATTTATTGACATCTTTGTTGGGTCTAATCTGGCAACATTGCAATCCCACAAAGTTTTAACATTTGATATTGTTGCCATTTTGGGTAATTGGATATCTTTGTTGGGTCTAATTTGGCAAAATTGGAATGCCACAAAGTTTGGCATTTGACAGTGTTGTCATTTTGGGCAATTTATCGCAAGTTGGGCAACTTTGTTGTGTATAATCTGGCATCATTTCAATCCCACAAAGTTTAGAATTTGACATTGTTGCCATTTTGGACTATTTACTGCAAATTGGGGTACTTTGTTGGGTCTAATCTGGCAACACTGCAATCCCACAAAGTTTAGCATTTTACATTGTTGCCATTTTGGACTATTTACCGCAAGTTGGGCGACTTTATTGGGCCTAATCTGGCAACATTGCAATCCCAAAAAGTTTAGCATTTGTCATTGTTGCATTTTTGGACAATTTACCGCAATTTGGGCAACTTTGTTGGGTCTAATCTGGCAGCAATGCAAATCCGACAAAGTTTGGCATTTGACATTGTTGCCATTTTGGACAATTTACCGCAAATTGGACGACTTTTTTGAGTCTAATCTGGCAACACTGCAATCCCACAAAGTTTAGCATTTTACATTGTTGCCATTTTGGACTATTTACCGCAAGTTGGGCTACTTTGTTCGGCCTAATCTGGCAACACTGATTTTAAGGGTTTTACATGGGGTTTCACATGATTTAGATATTAGGTATTTTTGATAGAATTTGAGATGTTAGTGAGTTTTTACTTGACTATGAAAGGGTGTCACTTAAATATTTCAACTTGAAGGGTTCGCTTTAATTTCGTTTTAAGCGGATTTCCAAAGGTAAAGAAGCTATTGCGGTCGGATGGAAGGTCTGGGTCCAAATCTATATTCGTGATAAGGGTGCTCTGGGATCATTTTTAGTTAAAATCGAGCTTTTTCTACTTTTTTCGTGATTTCACGTTTACTACTGTTAGATTCATTCGTTCGTGAAATATCTTGGTTCGATGTTAGCTTTGTTTTGACTTTTGAGACAAATTTAGAAATTGTCAATATTCTAAAGTGAAAGGATGCCATTGTATTTTTATGTGAAAAAATCGAAGAAAGAAACGTCACTTTTGTGACGTACATGATTATTTATTTAGATCAATTTTACGTAAACGTTTATAGGTCGAACATCGACTTTTGGACGATATCAAAGAAAATATCAGTACGTCATCATTATTGTAGGTGGTTGTTAATAAATTTATTGTTTTATTAAACAATTTTGAAGTAGGAGTTCAATTAGGAAAAAATGGGGCACGCGAATTAAGGCCTTTAAGACAATTTATCCTTCTGGCACTTTTGAATTTTTTTTAACTTTTTCGCACTCCTATACTGGTTAGTAGCTTATCTATGATGAATGAGATATTTTGAAACCTGTTTGTGTAGGCGAAATGAAAATTGAAATTATTGAAGAAAGTAGGTGAAGACGTACCTTGCCGGCGTGATTGTTTTTCGGCGTGAGTTTTTTAAACGTCGCGGGTAACAGATATGAGAGGCGATCGTAAACTGAGTTATTGGGGAAATGAACGTCCGGAGAAGTGGGGAGGGTACCGGCGGTGACGTACGCGGTCCCTTCGCGAGGACTGGCGTCCGACGGAAGGGGGTCGAAGAGCGAGCGACTCTTTTCACGAAAAACCGATAATGAGAAGTCAATATGCAAATAAAAAGAAAATTCTTGGACAGGAAAAATAATATCCTAATAACATGCTCAAAAAGTTTTTGACGATGAAACGATCGGATCATCAAAATTATCACACAGGGTTCAACCCCCACCCTTGGGAAGATCAAAAAGTCTTTGAATGCTTAAAAATCAAGCTATAAGTGGCCATTTTTTCGTAAAATAGCTTCTTTTTTTTTTGTCGTATAAGAAAAAAATCTAGCTAAAAGGGTTCCTGATGTCCAAAAATCGAGGTAAAAATGGCCCAAAGTGTCAAAAAAGGGTCAAAAATAAAGCTAAAAGGGGTCATTTTCATAGCAAAGGAACAAAATCTGGTTAAAAAGGCCCCTAGGACCCAAAAAAGGTCCAAAATCAAGCAAAAAAAAAGAATTTTTTTTTTTGTAGTTAAAAAGTCCCTAGTGTCTAAAAAGGATCAAAATTTAAGCTAAAAGGCCCCAAGTGTCAAATAAAGATTACAAATCAAGCCAAAAAGGGCCCTTTTCGTCACAAAGAACCATAACCTAGTTAAAAGGGCCCTTTGTGTCCAAAAAAGATCAAAAATCTACCTAAAAAGGGATCGTAGTGTCTAAAATGGATAAAAAATCAAGCTAAAAAAGGCCCTTAATGTTCAAAACGGATCAAAAATCAAGCTTAAAAGGGCCCTTAAGGTAACAAAGGCCCCTAATGTCCTAAAAGGATCAAAAATCAAGCTAAAAAGGGCCCTTTTTGTCAGAAAAAAACCAGAATCTAATTAAAACGGCCCCTTGTGTCCAAAAAAGATTAAAAAGCTAGCTAAAAAGGGCCCCTAGTGTCCAAAAAAGGATCGAAATTCAAGCTAAGAGGGCCCCTAGTGTCTAATAAAGATTATAAATCAAGCTAAAAAGGGCCCTTAAGATAATAAAGGTCCCTGATGTCAAAAAAGGATCAAAAATCAAGCTAAAAAGGGCCCCTTTTGTCACAAAAAAACCATAATCTAGTTAAAAGGGCCCCTTATGTCCAAAAAAATATTAAAAACCTAGCTAAAAGGGCCCCTTGTGTCCAAAAAAGGATCGAAATTCAAGCTAAGAGGGCCCCTAGTGTCTAATAAAGATTATAAATCAAGCTGAAAAGGGCCCTTAAGATGATAAAGGTCCCTGATGTCCAAAAAGGATCAAAAATCAAGCTAAAAAGGGCCCTTTTTGTCACAAAAACCATAATCTAGTTTAAATAATTAGTTAATTAATTAATTAATTAATTAATTTTTGAAAAAAAAATTTTTTTTCAATCATAACTTGAATTTGGTGATAATTTTATGAAAATGGGAATAATTTCACTCAAACTCAATATAATTACCTAATTAGTTAATTAATTAATTAATTAATTTTTGAAAAAAAAATTTTTTTTTCAATCATAACTTGAATTTGGTGATAATTTTATGAAAATGGGAATAATTTCACTCAAACTCAATATAATTACCTAATTAGTTAATTAATTAATTAATTAATTTTTGATTTTTTTCAATCATAACTTGAATTTGGCGATAATTTTATGAAAATGGGAAAATTAAGGTAATTAGTCATAATTACCTAATTACATAATTAATTACCTAATTTTATTAGTTAATGAAATTTAATCGGGATCACGTGAAGATTATTTGGTTAAAATTTGGTGAAGATCGGACCTAGGAAAGGCCCCTTGTGTCCAAAAAAAGATTAAAAACCTAGCTAAAAGGGCCCCTTGTGTCCAAAAAAGATAAAAACTCAAGATAATAAAGGTCCCTAATGCCCAACAAGGATTAAAAAAAATCAAGCTAAAAAGGGCCCTTTTTGTCACAAAAAACCATAATCTAGTTAAAAGGGCCCCCTTGTGTCCAAAAAAGACAAAACTCAACATAATAAAAGGTCCTTAATGTCCAAAAAGGATCAAAAATCAAGGTAAAAACGATTAAATTTTATTATGAGATGATTTTTAGAAGAAAGTCGGTTGGTCGAGGGCTTCCGCCGAGTTTTTCCTCCCGTAGAGGCTCTCGGGGTCCCTCAAAAACGCCCTCGGCTCATACCTCCTGACAAAACGGTCAAAAGCGGCCGCCGTACATTTTCCACGTTTGGCAAAACTGAGCTGAGATTTCGAAAGTCGTTCGCTGAGATTCTTCAACTCATCGAGAAACGAAATGTTTTCATCGAGGACCTCTTCGGGCACTTCCACGCTATAAGTTTGTATCTCCTTTTCTTCATAGCTGAACACGACGACCGGCGACAATATTGGAACTTCCGTCTCTATGTTAATTGCTTCTTCCGTTTCCACAGGAGAAATCTCAAGAATTTCGGCTTCTTCGACCACAGGAGATTGTTCCTTCCATTCAAATCGAGTCCCAGGCGTCTCAAGCTGAAGATACCGAAGTTTTTTAAACATTTTAAGCCTTTTCTGTTGGAAATCAGCCTTCAATTCGTTATTATCGTCATAATAACAAGAACGCGGAGGCTCAACCACAGGTTGGGTGTAGTACTTCAAAATATTCGGGCGCCTCTTTTTCCTCCTCGTTCTCACTTTTCCTCTTGTTTTCACCTTTTTCGTATTTTTAGGAGGCATCCTGAAACCTTTTTCTCTTTTAAAACCAGACAATAGACGTCTCCGAGTGACTTTTTTCTTCTTCTAAATATATCGATCGTTTAAAACCGTCGGGCGTCGCGAGTTTTCGTTTTTTAAAACTTGGCCCACGACCCACGAGGAATCGCTGCAATTTCGCAGTACAAGAAATCTGTCTCAAGATCGCAAACAAGGAAAGTAAGTTTTCTATTGAAATATTTATTTATTTATACTTTTTTAGTCTAGAGACATCTTAAAACTCGCTTACTAAATTATTATTAAAATAGATTTTGTTTGACCTATTTAGTCCTTCCCATCTTTAAAAAAAAGGCTCTAACATATTTTGAATCTTTTAAATAGCTAAATATAGGCTCATTCTGGGTTCTAATAGTTGATTCGATAAAGCAGTTTCATTTGTCCTTGAAAAAGCTTTCTGATGGTAAATAAAATCGGTCAAAAATTTTGGAAGTTCGATGGTTTTTGAAAATTGTACCAGCAATAAAGTAACTTTTTAGGGCTAAGGAGTACTCAGAACGATTTTGAAAACTAAATAACTTTTGTAGGTCTTTAAATGAGCTTTTCAACGATATAAATATCTTTAAAATCGGTCAAAAATTGTTGATGTTACGGACGTTTAAGTTTAGTTGATTGACCTGTAGATCGAAAAGATACCAGCGGGTCCGGTCGGGGCGGTATACTTCATAGGGAAAATTCGTTTTCTTGTGTTTCCGACGCGGATTTTTCACCGATTTTCATTTTAAAAAATGATTTGGATTCTGTGAATTCTCTAGATAATTTTGTTGGGAAACATTTTTGAGTTTTTCAAAAATAAACATTTTTGGAAGAAAATTTCCGTTATCTGGGTGGAAAGTCCAAAAAAGGGCTTCATCACCTAAATTTCTCTTCCGAAACATAAACAAATCATTTTTCAAAATTTAAATCGGATAGTTTTTGAGAGCGCTAGGACGATTATAAAATTCTACTTCTTTCTCTTTTTAATTGCGGTCTTTCTCTGGTTTTCTTCGACCCCTTAAGTAACTTTTGAAGGCTTGTATCAGAATTTTTTACTACTTTTACGCTTTAAAATAGCTTTTAAATTGATCGAAAATTGAATAATTATGAAATCGATTTCCAAAAGATAGCTCACTTTCAAAATGTTGGTGTCTTCTTGAACTCAATACCTAAAAGAACTTCGATTTTGTCACAAAAATTCTAAAATAAAGGAAAGCAGATGATTTTTCAAAAGAAAAACCAATTTGCCACTTTTGGCACGCTTGAGATTGATGAAAACTGGCCGATCGAGCCATAAATTTTTTCTTTTTTTGCCAATTTGGCCGATGAAAAGGGGGCTCCGAAAAAAGATGCAGGTGGTCGACAATGGAAAAGGCATTAAATTACTTTTTAACGGACTTGTTTTTAAATAAACCCGTTCTTTATTGTGATCTACGGCTGGTTAATGGGTAACAAGAGAATTTCTTGGCGTTAGTCTTTTAATGCGAGTAAAAAATGGTCATAAACGCGGAAAAAGACGACAAAAGAACGTTTTGACAAGTCAACGATCTTTGGCGGACGTTCAAATTTTCTACACGGGGCCCCCGGGTAGAAAATAGGCTCTCTCCCGAGTTTTAAACACTCGCAAGCCATATGATCCCATCTCGAGACATAGAACAGAAAGGGAAATTAGTCAATGACAACCTCAAAATTCCACTTTCTTGTAAAAAAAGGCTCAAATTTCATTCTACAAGATGGTGTTTACATTCTAAAAAATGTTCAATTTAGAAATTTTCTCTTAAAACTTTGATTTTGAGGTTTTCCGACATAAATTAGGCTTTTCAAATGTTGATTTTAAGGTTTTTGACCAAAATTTGGCCCTTAAAACCTTGATGTTGAGATTTTTGACGAAAAAAATGCTCTTAGAAACTTTGATTTTGAGGTTTTTGGACTGAAATTGAGCTTTTGATTATGAGTTTTTTGACGAAAATTCGGCTCTAAAACCTCGATTTTAAGGTTTTTGAAGAAAAATGTCTCTTTAAACTTTTATTTTGAGGTTTTCGGACATAAATTAGGCTTTTCAAATGTTAATTTTGAGGTTTTTGACGAAAATTTGGCCCTTAAAACCTTGATTTTGAGATTTTTGACGAAAAAAATGCTCTTAAAACTTTGATTTTGACGTTTTTTGACGAAAATTGGGCTTTTGAAATGTCGATTATGAGTTTTTTTTGACGAAAATTCGGCTCTAAAACCTCGATTTTAAGGTTTTTGAAGAAAAATGTTTCTTTAAACTTTTATTTTGAGGTTTTCGGACATAAATTAGGCTTTTCAAATGTTAATTTAGAGATTTTTGACGAAAATTTGGCCCTTAAAACCTTAATTTTGAGATTTTTGACGAAAAATGCTCTTAAAACTTTGATTTTGAGGTTTTTTTGACGAAATTGGGCTTTGGAAATGTTGATTATTAGGTTTTTGACGAAAATTTTGCTCTTAAAACCTTGATTTTGAGGTTTTTGACGAAAATTGAAAATAGGGGTAGGAATGGAAAGTAATGATGGCAATATGAGTTCTTCGAGGGTAGTACCTAATGCATAAGGAGGAAGTTCTCGTTTTAGATGGCTCCAGACAATGAAATAATGAAATTTCATGTTTTTTTATTTCAGATTTTTAAAAATGGAGATAACACCAATTGACGAAGGAAGTGGAAATGTAGTTAAAGAATCTTTGTCATCAAAATCTTCGACAGTTTCAGAGGTAAGAAGTACCCAGAGGATTGGGGTGGTGGGAGGAAGGTTGGGGTATGGGTTGAGGAGAATAGGGGAGGTGGAAGGTTGGAGGGTGGTGGAGGGTGGTAGTGGGAGGTTCGGGAAAGAAGATTACGAGGTTCTTCCTCCATAGCACTTTGATATAACATTTTTCTTATTTTTAGTTCGAAAAAGACGTCGGAAATGCTCACATTCTCCAAAAATCAGCAAGCATGGAGCAAGAGGAGAGCTCCAGAATGGTTTCCGAGTCGGTGAGTCAAGTATCTTCTTCAAGAATAACATCTTCGGTCGTTAAGCAATCAGTCTCAAAATCATTTTCTTCAGTCTCTTCTTCTTCAACCACACAGTCGATCTCTTTCGACTAATCTCAACAAAATAATCAAAAAAACTTTTCAAAAACAATGGAAAACACGATAAAAAACATAAACTGATTGCATTTTTTATATTCCATACAGTCTTTCACGTTTTACGTTTTGGTAGAGTCTTTTAACCATAGAATTTTTGTTGAAATTAACCAAAGGCGTCGCATTTTCTTTGCCTTTTTTTTTATTTATCAAAAGACTGGAAATCTAACATAAAAATTCCAGTTTGTTTAAACTAATATAATTATTTCCATTGTACAAAACAAACAAAAATTGTTTAAAATATTTGCTTCAAGCTAAAAAAACATGTAATACCGTAATTTTGTTGATTTTTGTCTATTGTGAAAATGTTCTTATGCTTTGATTGAATATAAAGCATGATTTTATAAATAGGAATGTTTTTCTCTGAAGAAGACAATGTAATTCTTGTAAAATAAAAAAATATGAAAAAAGTTTTGTTGTCTTTTGTAGTCTTTGTGGTTTATCAGGTTTCACATAGACCACAGTAGCTTCAAAATGTTTTAATTACAAAAAAAAGCGTTCCTATTATAAAAAGTTATGAGCTAATCAAAAACATTTTGAAGCTAATTAACCTGAACCCTAAACAATCTGCGAGTGGTAGAATTTTTGATTAAAAAAAAAGATTTAAAAATCTTTCTTAGATGGTTCAACCTGAACCTGTTCAACCTGATCAACCTGATAATGGATTTACGAATGGTGATGGAGGCGAGGAAGAGGTGAGTAAAATAGAAGATTTTAAGTGCATGTTTTGTTTTAAAGCATGAAATTTCTAGGACAATTGTGTGATAAATGGAAAAGTCAAACTTGGCATGATTGATCGGCAGACTTCGACGACCTCTCTTGAAGAGCAGCAGGTTCGTTTGGTCCTAAAAAACATCTTTTTGGACTTTTCACTTCCTTAATTAAAGGATTTATTGTTTTACGTTTGGATGATGGGTGAGAATGATCCTTTATTTGTATTTTGACACTTAGAAGATCGGCAGAAAAGGGTGATGTAGACTGCAGTGAGGAAGTAAAAATGGGGTAATAGGTATAGAAAGTTAATTGGGGTAATGAGGGTGGTAGGTCGGTTGTAGGTGATCGGGTATCATATCATCTGGGTAAAGGAGTAGTGTTAGTAATAATTGAGGGATTGGGCGTTAAAAGGTAATGGAGAAAGTGAACGGTTCATTGGCAATCAAAGGTAATAGGAGTGTTTGAGATATCAGGATACCTACTAATGATAGTACCAATTGAGAGTTTGTGGGGTTATTAATAACCGATGGGGGTAATTGGAATTAATAAGGTAATAATGGTATTGAGGGGTAATGTCGAGCTTTGAAATGAAAGGTAATTGGAGCATAAGGGTCCAGCTATCAATCAGGGCAATGAGGGGTGGAAGGTAGTGGTACTGATAAAAGAGGGTATTGGGGTAATCTGGGTCTATCATGGGGGTTTTGAGAGGTGATAACCGTTGGGGGTAATGGGGCACGGGGAGTTTAGCTATTAAAAGGTGATGGAGGAATAGAGAGTATAATGGACAATCAATAGGTAATAGATGTATTGAAGGTATTTTGGTTAATGAATAATGGCACTATTGGGATTTTGTGTGATTATTGATAAAATATGATATTTTGGGTGGTAATATGGTGGGTCATGGGGTAATTGTAATTAAAAGAAAATGGGGGTATTGAGGGGTGTAATGTAAGGAAAGGTATGGAGATTATCATGGTCCAGCGATCGTGCATCAGGGTAATAAGAGATGGAAGGTATTAGTACTGATAAAAGAGGGTATTGGGGTAATCTTGGTGGTGGGGGGAGGGGGTTGAGAAGTGATAGCCGAATGGGACTACAAAAAGGTAATAGGTTGATTGCTAATGAGAGTATTGGGAGTTCTTGGGGTTATTGATAACCGATGGTATTTTGGGAGGTAAAGGCATGGGGTAATTGGAATTAAAAGGTAATGGGGTATTAAGGGGTAATGCAAGGAAAGGTTATGAATTATGAGAGTACCGGGGTCCATTGATCAGTTATAAGGGTAATTAGGGATGAAAGGTAGTAGTTGCACCCATAATAGAGGGTATTGGGGTAATCTGGGTATTGAGAAATGGTGATAGGGTTTTGGAGATGGAAGGTAGTAGTACTGATAAAAGAGAGTATTGCGGTAATCTAGGGGGGTGAGAAGTTATAGCTGAATGGGGGTAATGGGGCAACAAAAAGGTAATAGGTGTATTGAAGGTATAGGGTGATTGCTAATGAGAATATTGGGAGTTCATGGGGTTATTGATAACCAATAGTGTTTTGGGGTTGTAAAGGCATGGGGTAATTGGAATTAAAAGGTAATGGACTATTAAGGGGGTAATGCAAGGAAAGGTTATGAGAGTATCGGGCCTATTGATCAGTTATAAGGGTAATGAGGGATAGAAGGTAGTAGTGGTACCCATAATAGAGGGTATTGCGGTAATCCGGGTATTGAGAAATGGTGGTAGAATTTTGGAAGGTGAAAGGCGTAAGGGGGTATTGTGTGATTTTGAATTAAAATGTAATAATCAAAAGGTAATAGGGGTATTGAGGGGTAATGTCGAGTAAATAGATATAGGGTGAGGATGAATGTTGCGGGTATCATGGTACATAATGAGAGGTGGATGCTGTGGGCAGTAATGAGGAAGGAGAATGGGTGACATGAGGTTATGGTGGGTATTGGGATATAGCTAAAAGCCCATAGCTAAAGAATTTAAAAGGTAATGAGAGCTCAATGGGGGATCAAAACGCAATAACTGTGTATAATGGAGGTATCAGACTAATAACGAAATTGGATTGTTTGATGGGACTTATTTTATGCTCTTTTGGAGGCCTAGGATAGCAAATTGCAGATGTATACGTCTTCGTTCCATAAGACTTGAGGGGATTATGATGATAATGGGTTTCATGGATAACATTTTAGAAAGCTCTGGACATCACTTTTGCTGGTGACTACCAGTCATTCCCTGAAAACAGATAAAATCACATGATATTATAAAAGACCTATTTCTACACACTTTAGGATCTAAAGTAAGTAAAAACAATAAGAAAAAAACGATTATAAAAGTGAACAGTTGAAGAACGACTCTGACCGCTTGAAGTGCTCCAATGGTCTTCTAAGCCAATAAAACATACTTCAATGAGTGTTAAAATGGACAAAAATACTCAAGTGGTAATTTAATAAATAAAAAACAACAAAAAAGTTGTAAATGCTCGTATATTATCAAGTATTTGGAAATTTGGAATTTGTCCAAACTGTATTTTTATGACACTTTTGATTGGTGATTTCTTTATTGGAAGTTTCAATTTAAAAACTAAAATGAGCGAGGGAAATTGGAATATTTGGGTTGAAATTTTGTGTTCTAAAAAAAGGTTATTTAATTTGGCTTTTAAAATGGAATATATAAAAAAAGAAATTCCAGTTGGGAGGTTTTAAATGAGTTTCATTTTACAGAGGGAATCCAAAGCCGAAGCACTTCTTTCGATGCTGAGTAGGGGAGACGTTGGCAAAAGGCCTCATTCCATGCCGGCGAACCTAACGCATCTTTGGCAGAGTTTAAAGGTAAACGCTTCGGGTGTTTGATCGTCTTTAGTCCCTCACCCTCACCCTTCCACGTGTTTGCTGGAAGCGAGGCAGTTGAGATGGAACCGATTGAGAGGAACTTTCATTACGGTTACCCTTTTCAGATTTCGAGCGAGCTCAACAGGAATTTCGAGAGGCAAAGCAGCAACGAAGAGGAATATCAGGTAAACATTTTCGTTTTATACTCCATTGGGCCAACCGTGACGTCAAAAAGTAGCTATTGAAGAGGTTAGAGGGTAATAGCAGGAGCTACCATTGGGGTAATGGACGTGGTTATTAGTGGGTATTTGGAGGTAATGGGGATATTTGGGGAGTATCAGGTAATGACGAAATTTGGAGATAAGGGGCCAATCGTGGGCTTCGTTTTTATTGTAGTTTTGGTTTTCGTATCCCTCAAACCTATGCTTCGTCCGCCATTTTGAAAAAAACCGTCCCCAAAGGGAACTTTTTTCATTTTTTGACCTCTAACTCGAAAACTAACGGTTTTAGCGATTTGACCACTCAGTACAAAATGAAAGCTTATTCAATTCTGCGTCTAATCAGGTTTTAAAAATTTATATTGGTTCTGAAGTTTAGGAGATATCAATGTTTTTTTGTTGGACTCATGGCTTGTTGCGGTTTCAAATGTTTGTTGAAAAATGTCTCATTTTACCATAATTTTATGTATTTTACGGGAAAACGGAAAGTCCTAGAAAGTCGAGACTATACTCGTTTTTAAGGTGATTGAACTACAGTCCACTTTTCGTCCCTCTCACCCCTGTGATTCGTCCGCGATTTTGAAAAATCGGCACTTTTTTCAGTTTTTGACCTCTAATTCGAAAACTGTTGCTTCTAATGACTTGAGCACTTAGTAGAAAATGAAAAGTTAGTAAATTCTGCGTTTACTGAGCATTTAATTCTGCCGTTTATTGTTGACATCCCTTTATTGTTGCTCATGTTGAATTTGGCATCTTTCTGAAAAGTGTTTTGCGAAAGATTAGCACTATTTGCGGTATGGATGTTGTTGAAATGACTCATCGGTACAGAAGCGAGGCAATTATCATAGTGGGAACAATGGATGTTGGCTAAAAGGGCCCTTTCTATAGCAGATTTCGAATAGAGCCGGCCGTTTTATTTTTAACACTTCGCGTTTTGGTCCGGGTCCAATTTCGAAGTTAGTTCTATCCGACGGCTTAGACTCTTCTCAACGTTTCGAGTACCCCCACTTGAAAAAAAAGAGCGTTTTTGTTGCTTTTGTTATGGTGAACTCGGACGCGGGAAAATGAGTTTGATCCCGAGTAAAAGTTCGACCAATATCGGAATGAGGTGGATGCAGTCTCAGGGTATACAGAGGAGCTCCAGCGAGGTCGTTATGAGCCGAGGGTTCAAACCTAGCGACACCAAAAATCCGAAGACCACCATGTTCCTCACCGAGCTCTCTCACAAAATGTGGGGAAGACAATTGGTACGTCCCCCTTAAAAGTTTTTTCCTTTTTTTCAAACAAAAATTTCTCAACCTTCAAATTCTTTCAGTACCCACCCACTTGTTTGGCAAAGCATCAAAATTAGGCCTATGTACTAATTTGCATAACAAAATTGTCCTAATTCTACAGCTTCTATGGCACCTTTTATTATGTTTTTAATCAATTAAAATGGCCATATTTAAAGACTAGTTTCGCTTTATTTAAGAAACAATGTACATGTTTTCTTAAAATCTGTCAAATAAGAAAATAATACAAGTTTTGTCTAAAAAAAGTCTGACTCATCCCTGCAGTTGGCCAAGAGGTCAATCTGTTTTCACTTTCGTCTATAAATAAAAGATTTTTATAGCAAGATTGCTGCGAAGAAAGACAATAAAAAGCGTTCATTTTTAGTATAGGTTACATTAGGAACCGAAAAAATGCGAAATGTGACAAACTCGATATGGCTACGTTAGTGGCACACATGGAGGAAAAACTCGATTAAAAAGAAGGTTTAAAAAGGTTTTAACCCTAAAAGAATGAATTTTTTCCCAGAAAAAAAAAATGATCCCCTTTGGACTCAAGTTCCTCAAAACGAGTTGGCTTTATTGTTAGAGGGTGTAGAACTGAAGATATTCGCAATAAAGAGTTAATTTAAAATTATTATCATCTTTATAAGTAAATTTAAACAAATTCACAGGTTAAGGCGTGAATTCACGCCTTATGTCACCTTAGGTATGAAATGTGAATTCACAGTTCAGTTATGGCGTGAATTCACACATAAGTTGCAAATTCACACCTAAGTTGAGAATTCACAATTCAGTTATGGCGTGAATTCACACATAAGTTGAGAATTCACAGTTCAGTTAATGTGTGAATTCACACCTTATGTCACCTTAGGTGTGAATTCACAGTTCAGTTATGGCGTGAATTCACAGTTCAGTTATGGCGTGAATTCACAGTTCACTTATGGCGTGAATTCACAGTTCACTTATGGTGTGAATTCACACATAAGTTGTAAATTCACAGTTCAGTGTGTGTGAATTCACACCTAAGTTGTTTGTTGTGAATTCACACCTAAGTTGAGAATTCACAGTCCAGTTAATGTGTGAATTCACACCTAACTTGTGAATTCACAGTTCAGTAATTATGGCGTGAATTCACAGTTCAGTTATGGCGTGAATTCACACATAAGTTGTGAATTCACAGTTCAGTTAATGTGTGAATTCACACCTAACTTGTGAATTCACAGTTCAGTAATTATGGCGTGAATTCACAGTTCAGTTATGGCGTGAATTCACAGTTCAGTTATGGCGTGAATTCACACATAAGTTGAGAACTCACAGTTCAGTTAATGTGTGAATTCACACCTAAGTTGTGTGTTGTGAATTCACAGTCCAGTGTGTGAATTCACACCTAAGTTGAGAATTCACAGTCCAGTTAATGCGTGAATTCACAACTAACTTGTTAATTCACAGTTCAGTAATATGGCGTGAATTCACAGTTCAGTTATGGCGTGAATTCAAAGTTCAGTAATTATGGCGTGAATTCATAGGTACTTACGTTGTAAATTCACAGTTCAGTTGTGGCGTGAATTCACACTTAAGTTGAGAATTCACGTCTTAACTTGTGAATTTCTTAAAAAACCATGCAAATAATTTTAAATTCACACTTTTTATTGCGAATTTTTTTTTATTCACAGGATATTTTGTGGTTTTTTCCCTTTTTGTGTGTTAATTTGGTGACGGTGTTTAAATGCTATCAGCTCAGTTATTCTTTGATGTAGGTACTTTTTAGGTAGGTACTTTTTGAAGTTGGTAGATAGATACTTCTTCAGGTATTTTTTCAGTATTTTTTTGTGGTGGGTCGGAACTTTTGGGGTATTTAGGAACATTTTGAGATAGATTGAAACTTTTTGAGGTTGGTTTGTAGGTAAGTAATTTTTCGTTATGTAGGTACGTATTTTTGGAGGTAGGTACCTAGGTATTTTTGAGATTGGTAGGTAGGTACCTACTTTTTGTGGTAAGTATGACTTTTAAGGTATGTAGGTACTTTTTAACAGTGGTGTTCTACTCCTCAATTTGAGTAGGTCCAACATTTTGACATCAAAATATATTTGGTTAAAGAATGAAATTCCACTCGATTCTTTTCTCCTTTTTCTTCAACGGGCAACCTGCTGACATCGTTTTGGCATTAATTCAATCTATAAATTCACGGAAGCAAGTCGAACATTTGTCCAGTTGTCCAACAATTTTTTTTCCTTTCTTTTAGGATTTAAAAAAAAAAAAGTTTGCCAAATTTTCTCGGAATCGTAGGTCCGGACAAGATTTATTTTTCGCTCCGCCTCGCCCTTGAATTGTAGCGTATAATTAAAAATAATTAAAAGAAACTGAAAAACTTGGTGTTTTGCCCGCATTTCGAACAATTTGAACACATTCGACGCAAGACGATTTCATGACTGATCATTTAAATGCCCATAACTTCCACAATTGTTGATCGATTTTATTAATATTTATACCGTTAGAAAGATATTTTAAAGAGCTTTCTAACGGTATAAGTATCGACTAAATCGATCAAAAATTGTGGAAGATATGGCCATTTAAACGATCAGCTATTAAATCGTCCCTCATTGAAAAAGAAACTTAAAATAAGGATTAAGTCTGAAATATTGGTTTAAACGCATTTTTCCGTCTAGTTCCGGGGTTACGGTTTAGAAATTGGATTTCATGGCACAGTTCCAATATTTCCACAGCAAACAATATTTTAGAGAGATCGCGGAGGGAAACGAAGGCTTCTGGCCTTCTCTTATAAAGAACAGAGCGGCTGCAATCCGCTAAAATAAACTTCGCCGATAAGCCTGATAGTTATAAAAAGAAACATTTAACACGTTCAAAGATCCTCCGGCATTAGAAAACCCCTAAACGCAGTTGACACTTTTCGTCTGGAAAGAACGACTAAAAATGTGGGGAAAAACTAATATAGGCTACTTAAACATGACTTATCTCGATAAGTAGTGAGGTTAAGGGGAAATTTGTTAAGAGGTAATTTGTAGGAAATTGAATTCCCTACAGTTTTGAATAGAATGGTTTTTGTCAAAAAACGATTAGTTTAGGAATTATAGGCGAAAAACCGAAAAAGTGTTTGGTTTTTCGCCCCTCCTGAAATTAGCACAGGGTTCTCGAGTTTGAAAAATTAACAGTCATCCACCATCATCCCCGAAAAACTTGTGAAAGTTTCAAAAAGTTGGGATTTTTTCCCAAGTACAATGTATAAATGACTGGACTATCAGATTTGTGTGATTATCTTGGCGGTTGGGACAAAAATCTTTACCTTCATGAAGATTTGTATTGGGAACTGACATGCCTGTTTGTTTTCAAAGGAAACGTTGTTCCATTAAAGAGATGTTTGGAAAGAAAATAAAAGGGGATCATAAAGGGAACTATTTGAAGCAAACGTCTGGTTCCTGATATCTGCGGGGGTGGGGAACCGATTGAAAAATGCGTAAACAACTCCAGTCTCTCGACATGGAAGCTCGCGTCCCTTTTGCTATCAACGTCATAAGCCCCGATGGCGACTTGACCCAACCCTGGAACCCAATCATCTACGTCGCCACCGTTTTTTACACTCAAAAATCCGTGGGTGCATCAAAAGTCTTGTGGCGTTAAATGTTTTTTGATGTTTTAGGAAGCAAGCGGTCATAAAGTGAACGTCGACGATGGATTACACAGTCGGCCCATCGATCTCGAAAAGCTTTTTACACCAGCCTCCGATTCTGGTGAAATCACGCCATCCAAAAATCGTAAGTTTTTTTTCAATAACTTCTTTTTTAAACAAAAGTCCCTTAGGAAAGGTATACGCTTCTTCAAGTTTCTATGGAAGCAACCATCCGACGATGGAAGAGCAAGTTGAGCTTGCACGACGCATTTCTCATTCTTTGAGCGACATCAGTAACCGGGAAAGCAAAGGGCAGTCGATGTACGTCAACAGAAAGAAACGTTCGGTCAAATGGGTCCACGAAGGAGAAGGTCAAGCGGAGATATTGGAGAATGAAAATTTGCGTCCAAAGGTAGGCGATTTCGTGGCTAAAATCAAATATGTGGCAACCCAAGTGGGGGTATCCTATTAGCCAAGGATAGCGATGACTGGGTTCTTGTAAAGTGGGTATCAAAATTTATAGTATATTGCCCAAACTGACCATCTCGCGCTTAAGCTTTGATTAGTTCGCCTCATTTGGGAACTTTTAGCAGCCCAATTTGCAGAGTATCGCACAAACTGGCAACGTTGACCTAACTCTTTACTTCTAGGTTGCCCCATTTGGGAATTTTCAGCGGCCCAGTAAAGCCCAAACTGGCAACCTTGCTCTTCCCTTAACTCCTTACTTCTAGGTTGCCCCATTTGGGAGTTTTCAGCAGCTCAATTTGTAAAGTTTAGCCCAAACTGGCAAGCTTGCTCTTCCCTTAACTTCTTACTTCTAGGTTGCCCCATTGGGGAGTTTTCAGCAGCTCAATTTGCCAAGTATCGCCCAAACTGGCAACCTTGCTCTTACCCTAACTCCTTTTCTATGATGCCCATTTGGGAATTTTCAGCAGCCCAATTTGCAGAGTATCGCCCAAACTGGCAACCTTGCTCTTCCCTTAACTCCTTACTTCTAGGTTGCCCCATTTGGGAATTTTCAGCAGCCCAATTTGCATAATATCGCCCAAACTGGCAACCTTGACCTAACTCCTTACTTCTAGGTTGTCCCATTTGGGAATTTTCAGCAGCCCAGTATAGCCCAAACTGGCAACCTTGACCTTCCCCTAACTCCTTACTTCTAGGTTGTCCCATTTGGGAGTTTGCAGCAGCCCAATTTGCTGAGTATCGCCCAAACTGGCAATCTTGCTCTTCCCCTAACTCCTTACTTCTAGGTTGTCCCATTTGGGAATTTTCAGCAGCCCAGTACATATAGTCCAAACTGGCAACCTTGACCTTCCCCTAACTCATGACTGCATGGTTGCCACATTAGGGAACTTTTTGCGGCCCAATATGCAATTTTTGGTTCCAGGAAAACAAGCCGACTTTGAAGCTAGTGATGGATCCAAGAGGACAAGTCCAAGATTTCGCATCGTTGAAAAAACAGGGTTTGGTCATCGAGCCCCCGATGAGTCCGGAAGTCTGTTTCGATCTTGTACGCGATTTGAACGCACCTCGTGGAAAAGGTCAGTACTAATAGCGCCTTCACGAGAACCCGAAATGTCCTTAAGCCTTGAGGGTTTGCATCTTCACTTTTCGTTTCCCGCACGTCTCCTCAGTCTTGAGGGATTAGTATCGCAACTTTCAACCTTTCAGCAAACGCAGGCTCTATTCATAACGATCACGTGCCCGTTGTTGTTGCCAAAAGTCAATTAAAAACGGGTCAATTGTTCCATTTAGGATCGAGTGATTGAATGTGACGAGAGTGCAAAGGTGCGGGCACCTTAGTCGAAAGAGTATATCGTAAGTCCATCAAATTCGCTTTGAAAAAATCCTTATTGTTAACAGATAGTGTGACGTTTTAATTTCTAAACCATAAATTATGGATGAATCCCATTTTTGCAAAAATTCAATTTCCTTTAAAATGAGTCTCTCGCCTCAGCAGGACCAGTAGTTCTCCCGTTTTTGCGACATTGCTGACCATTAAAGCTTGACCACTAACGACGAAAGATGGAGAGGTCAGACCTTTTCTGTCCTACAAAACTTTGACCATCTCCGAAACGGCTCGACCGATTTTGACTTTAGAGAGCTCAATATATGCAAAATTTCATTATCTTTCATTTTGTACTTAGTGGTCAAGTCGCTAAGGCGTATAGTTTTTGAGCTAGAGGTCAAAAACTGAAAAAGTTTCTTCTACCCTATTACCCTTTCTCCGCAGACTTTTCGACCCTATGACCCCTCCTTGACCCCTTTCCGAACTGATCAAAAATCGATTTTTCCTTCGGAATTTCGTGATTTGCTCTAGACGTGGCAAACTTTATCATAAACTTTTTACTTTTTCTTTGACTCGTTGCCTGACTCGTGTTTAAAAATAGAGCTTTGCAATCGATGGCCGTTTCGATCAAGGGTTCGGAGTCCGGAAATGGGCATTTTGCCAAATTAATGAAAATCAAAACTTTTCTTTCTTTCCTCCAGGAGCCGAACTATTTGCGAAACGACGTAAAAAGTCGGAAAAGTGGATTGTGGACGAAAGCAACGTGAAAACAGTTGAGACGTACCAGGCAGGTCATACTGTCGGAAAGCTTCCTCCGCCTTCATTTCTTAAAGATACGACTCAAAGGGTCGAAAACGTACAGAAAATGAATCAAATTCAGGTATTTTGGGATTATTTTTGTGTTTTTGAGTTTTTGTTTGGGTATAGGAAAGGTTCTCTCTTCCGAGGTTGAAGTTGATCAAGTCGCCATGGGAGGCAGCCCTGGAAGGAAGCGTCGAGTCCGCTTTTCAGGAGATCAACAGCCCTCGTGGGGTCGTCATGGCACCTACACCGACCACATTGAGAAAACTCGCCACCCCGACACCTCCCCTCCCTCCGACCACACCAGCCAAAGACGAAATCTACAAGCCGAAACCTCCCCGCGCCTGGAACCCTCAGCCCACATGCAAAACATTCTGTAAGAACTTTTCCCTCCACTAACCTTAATTTTAACAAAAAAGCTTATTAATACCCATTGATAGGTTCGGTGAAGCTGGATAAAATCTTTGCCGGGTCGCCCAAATCTCCAGTGAGCATTGCATATCATCCTGATACAAATACAATAAGCACGGAACCAGTAATTACCGAAAATATACCAAATATAGCATCACAACTCGCTTCTTACGAAGTCTTCGACAAGTCGATACTTCAAGATTCGAAACTCCGAAGGCCCGATCAGTTTTTGGACTACTCCTCCGTCCAGAAAGAAGAAAAAATCGAAAAATTCCAAGAGGTGGAACAGAAGATCGAAAATAAAGAGCAGGTCGTCTCCGAAATGGCGACCATCGAAAGGAAAGAGATCAACATTGAGAAGAAAGTTGAAGTCTCCACTGAAATCAAAGAACAGGTTGACAAAGAAGTCGAAGATTTATGCGAACGTGAGTTCAACGAGTTGAGTCTCGAATATGAGCAGGTAGCGAAACCTGAGATCAAAAAGCCTGCCGCCTTGGTCCCAGGAGCGCTTCCGATTTTCGATCCTAGTTCGGACTTCACGTCCGTCAAAGACGTCAAAGAAGAAGTCAAAGAAGAGCGTAGAACGTACAAAAAGCCTCCATCATTAGTTCCAGGAGCAAAACCCTTATTCGGTGGCGCAGTCGACTTCAATTTCAGCAACGACAGCCAGGACAAACCTTACGAAAAGATCCCCGTGAAAAGCCTCATCAATTCCTTCGAGCAAAGCACACGTCCAGTCCTCAAAATCAAGCAAATGAACGAATCCGTCGTCTCTCCTGTCCAGCTGGAAAAAGAAGTCCGTGAAGAAAGATCGGAAAAAGAAGTCCGTGAAGAGAAATCGGAAGTCGAAACCAAAGAATGGTCTGAAGAAGAGATCCAAAAAATCGAGCATCACTACCACCTTGAGAAAATGAAAAAGGAAATCTACGATCAGCAAATCCAGAAATACAAAGAAGAGATGAAAGCATTGCGTAAGTCGGAAGGCGCTTTCATACCGATACCTTCATCTACACAAACACAAAACTCTCACCCACATAAGGCTCAATATCATCCACAGCATTTGGGCGGAATGCAGGAAAAGCTACCCTCGAGGAGTGAGTTGTGCAAAGCGAAACGCATTTTCAAGAACGTTTTGAGTGCATTGAGATTTTTTTGAACCGTGCATTTTGGAGAGAGCAATATGTTTTATAACATGTCCGTGAAGAGCTAATTTTTGTTTTCGTTTTAACAGGAAAGTCATGGAATATGGGCGCACATCGGATGAATAAAAATTGTCGAAGCAAATGATTTCTTTCTGGCTATGTGGACTGAGACATTGGGCTAGTTGGCGTCATTCGCTTTTTCATTCGTTTAGCCAAACATTCTCCCAATGGGGCTCTTCAGACCTCTCCACTAGCACCAATTCTCCACACACCCCCACCTACAAAATCACACAAAACGAAAAATCGAATAGCCTAACTCAGCCCAAAGTTTGAAGTCCCATTATGTACAGTACTAATAGCATTTCTATATTTAAAAACTCGTTTAAAATGTTACTAACGTATTTTTGAGTTTTTCATGCGAACACTGCATGTTTTTTAGCCTGATTTTTTCCCCAGTCGATCATTATTTTACTTTTTTATCAACATATCCTTTTTATGTCACCTACACCTTTTGTCCGACATGCAGTGTCAATTTCAATGTTTTTTACTCAGCATTTTAAGAAGAAAAGATCATTTATTGGTTTCTGTGATGAAGACCTGTGGTAAGAGCTGAAAAGCAGAATCGGTTGTGGAAGTTTAGATGACGATCTGCTGTCTAAGGAATGGAGAGGTCGGGGGAAGTTGGATTTTTGATGGGTTGTTCGCGAATTTCCTCTTCTTCACTTCCCCCTCTCAACTTCCTCTTCCAGATTACCAATACGAAACTTCCTCTTCCTGATTACCCCTACGAAACTTCCTCTTCCTGATTACCCCTACGAAACTTCCTCTTCCTGATTACCCCTACGAAACTTCCTCTTCCTGATTACCCCTACGAAACTTCCTCTTCCTGATTACCCCCTACCAATCTCTTCCTTATGATTACCCCCCTCCCAAATTCCTCTTCACGATTACCCCCTTCCAATCTCCTCTTAATGAATACCCCCTCCCAACTTCCTCTTCCTGATTATCCCCTCCCAATCTCCTCTTCCCGATTACCCCTCCCAACTTCCTCTTCCTGATTACCCCTACGAAACTTCCTCTTCCTGATTACCCCCTACCAATATCTTCTTTATGATTACCCCCCTCCCAACTTCCTCTTCCCGATTACCCCCTCCCAATCTCTTTTTAATCATTACCCCTCCCAACTTCCTCTTCATGATTACCCCCTTCCAATCTCCTCTTAATGATCACCCCCTCTCAACTTCCTCTTTCTACTTACCCCCTCCCAACATCCTCTTCCTGATTACCCCTACAAAACTTCCTCTTCCTGATTATCCCCTCCCAATCTCCTCTTCCTGATTACCCCCTTCCAATCTCCTCTTTCTGATTACCCCTACGAAACTTCCTTTTCCTGATTACCCCCACGAAACTTCCTCTTCCTGATTACCCCAATGAAACTTCCTCTTCCTGATTACCCCTACGAAACTTCCTCTTCCCGATTACACCTACGAAACTTCCTCTTCCCGATTACCCCCTCCCAACTTCCTCTTCACGATTACCCCCTACCAATCTCTTCTTAATGATCACCCCCTACCAACTCCCTCTTCCCGATTAACCCCTCCCAATCTCTTCTTAATGATTACCCCAACAAAACTTCCTCTTCCTGCTTGCCCCCTCCCAACTTCCTCTTCCTGATTACCCCTACGAAACTTCCTCTTCATGATTACCCCCTCCCAATCTCCTCTTAATGATTACCCTCTCCCAACTTCCTCTTTTTGATTACACCCTCCCGATCTCCTCTTAATGATTACCCACTCCCAAGTTCTTCTTCCTGATTACCCCCTGCCAATCTCTTCTTAATGATTACCACCTCCCAACTTCCTCTTTCTGATTACCCCCACGAACTTCCTCTTCCCGATTACCCCCTCCCGACATCCTCTTCCTGATTACCTCTACGAAACTTCGTCTTCCTGATTACCCTCTCCCAACTTCAACTTCCAGATCACCCTTCCCAACTTTCTCTTCTTAATTCCCCCCTCCTCCTCCTCATTACCTACCTCCCCCCTCTAGAACGCCCAAATACTCCCCCACCCCACCAGTTTTCTTGTAGCTGAGGAAAAGAATACCAAAACTTACGTTTTGCATATTATCCTATCAGTTCCCTATAGCATATCAAAAGTCGAACTAGTAACCTCATTCGTAGGGTGATATTCCCTATCCACCAGACTAAATTGATCTTGAATTAGTCAAACGGTCTAAAGTTACTTGTTTCGACCAATGAATTTTCGTTGATTCTCTTTTTCATTTTTTTTTTCCAGTCGAAGACGAAGCTGCCATCCAAAGGCACGAGCCAGTGGCACAGTCACCTTCGAGGTTGCAGCAGAACAACTTCAACACGGCACCGAGAGGATGGCAGAGCAGCATGTCCTACTATCGACCGGTCACCTTCAACTCGAATCCAGCCTACACCGATTTCTAATCATTTTCTTTTTTTGTAAATAAGTTTGAAAGCTACACAACACGAAAACAAAAAAAAATCACTTATTCACGCCACATATTAATTTCAACACTTGAAAAAACGCCGCTATTCAAATAGTTTTGTAAATATACAAAGGAGGTTTTGAACCATGTAAATAAACTTGGAAGAAAAATAATTACTGCATATCAAACCATTTAAAATATCGCATTAAAAATACTTTTCTTTTAAAATTACATTTTTGTTTTCCTTTATGTTTTCAAAAAACCTTAATTCCAAAAGATTGGTGAACATGAAAAGCTTATTTTACAACGTTTCTTGATGTCGGATACCTTTCTACCTCCTCCAACCTCCATTACCTCCATCCACTCTCCCGTTACCCACCACAACCTTCCTCAACCTTCCTCCCACCTCCACAACCATCCTCTTCACCCCAGGACTGTCGTCAGCATCACGAAAAACTGTCCAACAAAGACCAAGGGCTATTTTGGTGCCAAAAAGAAGGAATTATAAAAATAAAAATTTGTTTCGATCTATTTTTTCTTTCAAAAAATTATAAATACATTTAAAAAAAAATGGCCCTTGAACCTCAGGATGTCTAAAAATGAAGATAATTAGACCCCATTGTTGCAAATATTCGTCATTTTTCCCATTTTTAAGTCGGACATCGCGTTTTTCCTCCACGACAATAAACACTTTAACGAACGAAAAAAAAGTTATGTAAACATTATGGAAAAATTGCTCGGAGGATACAATGAAGGCGCTAATTTGACGTAATAGCGAAGAAAATTAAAAACCATTTTTGGACGTTTTTTAGGACTTCATGTTGTTTGTTTTTTTTCGTCACCTGACATTCGTTTGACGTATTTTATTAGATGGAACTACATAACTAAATCCTCCTTTTGTTTTCTTTTACCTTAATGTTTATAATTTACGACACAAAAGTCAACAATTAGTAATAATTAGATTATATATTAACGTCACTAATAATCACAGATAAAAAAATTTTTAGAGGTGATCCAGTGGAATTAAAAGCGGTTTTTTTTTGGTAGAGATAAGAAAAACCGAAAAAGGAGGGAGATTGGCTTCTGCTCGTCTCCATGACTCCAGCCACTCCCCAAGCCAGCAGTTTGATGTCATCATGTAATTTTTCTGAATCAGCCAACTTTTATCAAATTACTTGAAAAATTTAATCAAAAACAACAATTTGAAATCAATTATACAATTAAATTACCCACTTGATTAACAATGATAGTGCACACTCATGAAAAATAAGCGGTTCGGAAAAAAAAATTTGCCCTTTATTTTTTTACAAAAAAAAATGTTCGATACGTTTCGCAATGGTAAAAATATAAAGGACGAAGTAGAATGTGGTAATTAAAACTTTTTTGATATTGAAACGTAGATAAAGAGGGGGGTAATAAAGGGGAGGGGAGAGGCTTAATGATATGTCATTAATTCGGAATGCCGAATGTGTTTCCGCACTAAACAAAACATCGCGGAAAAAATATCGCTTTTTGTCCGCCAAAATCACCGAACGGGAATTATGAAAAACACGGATTCGAGACTTCAGTGCGTATCTGTTTTTTTAAAAACAATCGAAATTTGGCCCAGTTTTTAAATACGCCCACAAAATAGCAGACGCAGGCTGAAGGTCACAAATATGAAAACCAGAAAAGATTGCTAAGGAAATATGAAGCTGGATGGCTGGCCAACAACAAATCCAGGGTCTAAGCACTATAATGGCTCTAGCCAGGCAGTAATGACTCCAGGATGGCTCTAACACCACAATAATGGATCCAGACACCAATATCAGGGACTAAACGACGCTATTCTCCAAAAATTATCAAAAAGCATGCTGTATGGCCCTTTTTTGTCGTAAAGGAACAAAATCAAGTTATAAGGGCCCCTAGTGTCCAAAGGATCAAAAACCAAGCTAATAAAGCCTTTTGTCTAAAAAGAACAAAATCAAGTCAAAAGGGCCTCTAGTGTTCAAAAAGGATCCAAAAACAAGCTAATAAGGCTTTTGGTCGTAAAGGAACAAAATCAACTTAAAAGGGTCCCTAGTGTCCAGAAAGAATAATAATAAAATATAAAAAAAAAGCTATTAAGGCCCTTTTTTGGTCGTCAAGGAACAAAATCCAGTTGAAAAGGCCCCTAGTGTCCAAAAAGGATCCAAAAAAAAGCTAATAAGGCCCTTTTTTTTGTCGTAACTCGTAAAGGAACAAAATCTAGTTAAGAGGGCCCCAAGTGTCCAAAAAGGATCAAAAGCCAAGCTAATAATGCCCTTTTTTGTCATAAAGGAACAAAGTCTAGTTAAAAGGGCCCCTAGTGTCCAAAAAAATATTTAAAAAAAAGTTAATAACGCCCTTTTTTGTTATAGAAGAACGAAATCCAGTTAAAAGGGCCCAAGTGTCCTAAAAGGATCAAAAACCAAGATAAAAAGGCCCTTTTTTGTCGTAGAAGAACAAAATCCAATTAAAAGGGCCCCTAGTGTATAACAACGATCAAAAAGCAAGCTAATAACGCCCTATTTGGTCTTAGAAGAACAAAATACAATTAAAAGGCCCCTAGGATCAAAAAGCAAGCTAAACAAAATCCAGTTAAAAGGGCCCGTAGTGTCCAAGTGACCAGAAAGGATCAAAAACCAAGCTAATAAGGCCCTTTTTAGTAGTAGAAGGACAAAATCCAGTTAAAAGGGACCTAGTGTCCAAAAAGGATCAAAACCAAGCTGATAAGACCCTTTTTTTTGTCATAAAGGAAAAAAAGCCAGTTAAAAGGGCCCCAAGTGTCCAAAAAGGATCAAAAACCAAGGTAATAAGGCCCTTTTTAGTCGTAGAATAAAAAAAAATCCAGTTAGAAGGGCCCCTAGTGTCTAAAAAGGATCAACAAGCTAGACCCTTTTTTGTTGTAGAAGAACAAAATCCAGTTAAAAGGGCCCTAGTGTCCAAACAGGATGAAAAAGCAAGCTCATAAGGCCCTTTTTGGTCGTAGAAGAACAAAATACAATTAATAGGGCCCCTAGTTTATAAAAAGGATCAAAAAGTAAGCTAAACAAGATCCAATTAAAGGGGCCCATAGTGTCCAAAAAGGATCAAAAACCAAGCTAATAAGGCCCTTTTTAGTCGTAGAAGGACAAAATCCAGTTAAAAGGGTCCCTACTGTCCAAAAAGGATCACAAACAAGCTGATAAGACCCTTTTTTGTCGTAAAGGAACAAAATCCAGTTAAAAAGGCCCCTAGTGTCCAAAAAAGATCAAAAACCAAGCTAAAAAGGCCCTTTTTGGCATAAAGGACCAAAGGGCCCCTAGTGTCCAAAAAGGATCAAAAACCAAGCAAATAAGGCCCTTTTTTGTCATAGAGGAACAAAATCCAGTTAAAAGGGCCTCTAGTTTAAAAAAAAAATCGGATGACCGGCCCTGCAGCATCCTGTGGGAGCGGCCCTTCTGGAATTTATGATCCCTAATATCTGGTTTCGGAGTTACTGATGTTACTGGGGATTTCAGCTTGATCTGCGTCATCTTTTTAATGGTAATTTTGTAAAGATTAGGGACTGATCAATTATTGCGAACCTAGAATCATGGAAGATAATATAGGTGGGCAGCTGGATCGAGGTGAACGGTTCCCCCTTCCGCCTGGGGCTCCCCCACCTCGGGCGCCGCTCGCGAATTTCTCCCCGCGATCCCGTCTCCTCCACCTAGCACGCCGATTCACAAAAAAGGTAAGTGACTCGCGGGGTTCGAGTAGTAGTGGACTCTGTTCCGGCTCAAAATCCTCGGGGTCCCCGTCAGTCCGGCCCGTCGAGCGGTCACGAGTAGTGCGGAACAGAAATCACCGAAAAGATGACCGGAGTCAACAGATTCTGCGTCCTCTTCGCCCTCTTCGCCATCGCCGTGCACGCTCACATCAAACAGCATCGGACCATCGTCAAAGCCGCCGGTATTTCAATCATATTACCCAAAAACCTTCGACCATCACAAAATTCAGCTTCTCCATACTTCCAAGGACAAAATTTCATCTTTTTTCACAACTTTGGATTGTCATTATTTGCTTTAGAACCGGAGATTCGCTCAAAAAATAAAAATCATCGAAGAAATTTTAGTTTTGTGTTTATCTTAAAATCGGTCATGCAAACCCAGGATAATTGAACGCTAGACACACCAAAGATAAAAACTTTTAAAATATCTCGAGGGATGTGCCCATGCCCTCCTCCCATGGTGCCCAAGTGAAAACCATGCCCTAAGACACTTGGTCCAACACTTGCAATGCCAATTCCGCACATTTAAACCTCTGTAGCTTCCACAGTTTTTGACCCATTTTATCAATATTGTTATCGTTAGAAAGCTCTTTAAATTGCCTTTCTAACGGTATTAATATCGATAAAATTATTCAAAAATTATGGAAGTTAGAGGCATTTAAACTTGCCAGTGTTGGCTTTAAACGTTGAGCAACCATCTCAAGAACGGCTGAACTGATTTTACCATTAGAATTCTTGAAAATCTCATTGCGCGAACTTTCAACATATGTCCCCCTATGGCATTCAAGAAATATGAGGCAATAGTCCAGGAGAAGTAGCGTTCCCACCGAAAAGTTATCTGATGTACCGATGCGGAAGTTAACATGCGATTTTGTTTATAAAATGCGCTCAAAAAACCCAATGACCTTAAATCTCTGTACATAACTTATTGTCTCTCAGCCTTCAAAATCTGAATAAAAAAGTGAATTGTATTTTTCAAAGATGGGAGAAAAAGCAATTTCGTAGGGTGTTAATAATGATTTTTTTTAACGACTGAAAATTGCAACGTGACCGGTTTAGAGGTTGCCGATTCGAAATTTTAGGTCATTCAACGGATCTGCAGGACGCCGCGGGGCACATCCATCTCCCGATATAAATTTCTATTGCCTACGTCAAAAGAAAGCTCAGGGGCCGTCTTTTTTGGGTGGTTGAAAGGAAGAGGAAAAGAAGGCATTTGGCGAGTTTTAAAGGCAATTTGTTCTTTTTGTGGCGTCATGGGAGTCGTTCATTAATTATGATCAAGGGCACTGGATAAGTCGAAAGACCATAAGGTGTAATTTTTTTGATCACGGGGCTACACAAACCTTTTAAGATGGAACAAAATTCTTTCTTTAGGAATCGAACACTTGACCCCAGTAGTGAAGAGATCGAAGTTCAAATTTTGAAAAAATCACCAATTCACACTGTTTGATGTCATCAAAGAAGGGGAGGCACAAAACGAAGGAATCGAACCCTGAGCAACTATCGAAAACTGAGTATTTAAGTGCCCGTAACGTCCACAATTCTTGACCGATTTTATTGATATTATTACCTTTGGAAAGCTCTTTAAAATGGCTTTCTAACGGTATAAATAACGATAAAATCGGACAAAAATTGTGGAATTTATGGACGTTTAAACTTTCGATGCTGCACGATTTTGATGGCTGAATGTTTAAACGTCTGTAGCTTCAACAATTTTTGACCGATTTTATCGATATTTATACCGTTGGAAAGATATTTTAAAGGACTATATATAGATGAAATCTTATTCTTAAAGAAAGAAAAAAAAGTTAAATTTTTTAGGAGACATTTTTTTTTCTCGTTTCATGATGAGGTCAACCAAACGAACCCATACTTCAAAAAAAAAATTTTTTTGACTACTTTATACTCGTTTTCATTGTCATTTTATTTTCAAGATCAAATTATGTAATTGCAAATCTCTAATTGGAATTCTTGAAAAATTTTCAAGAGTGAAAAATACAATTATTCCACTTCATATGAGGCCATAAATTTACAAATCCAATTCAGACGCCTATAAAATTTATTTTAAAAAAATGCCACAATTGAAATTTCAATTTTAATTTTTTTTAAAGCTAAGTACTTGACATTATGAGATAACGAACCGAGGTCGATTTTGACTGATGGATTTTACGAAGTGAGACAATTTTCTCCATTTTCAGTATGGTTGTGGGGTTTCCCTGAAAACATGATAGAGAACCCATCTAGAGGTGTGTTGGATAAGATAGTGCTATCACCTATCAGTAGGTATACTATCACCACATGGGGTCTCTAGGTTTGATTGAAAATGAAATTTCGGTCCACCCCAGCTTTCGCCAGGATGACAAAATGGCGAAAGTCTTGGTCCCTTAAAAAGTCTGCACCACCAAGAAAAAAATCATTTTTTTCCTTATAACTAGAGATAGCCCACATTTCGAAAAGAGTGTTTACGACTCAAGAGAAATGATCGTTTTGTTTCTACCTTGACGAATTTTTTCACGATAAGCGTCTCAAGCATTTTTACAACCTAATTTCATTGACTTTGGACTAATAAGATAAACGTTTTTCTCAATTTTTCAACTTTTTGTCACGTTTCAATAAGTTACTAATAGTCAACAAATCCTTCTCCAACGGGATTTCTAACATTTGCATTACTTTAAATGCCTGTAACTTCAACAATTTTTAATGGATTTTATTGACATTTGTACCGTTAGAAAGCTTTCTGAAAGAGCTTTCTAACGGTACCAATATTGAGAAAATTGGTCAAAAATTGTGGATTTAACGTGGATTTAAAGGTTCAGTCATTGAAAGGGTTATGATTTGGTTGCAGTAGGTACCTTCACAGAAAAGATCACGAAAACACAAGAATTTTCCATTTATAACCATAAAAAAAAATGCATTCCAAGGCATCTACATTGAAAATCATCCTAAATAAAGTGTAAACACCCAGCATCTGGGTTTTTCCCCTTCTCAAATGCGCAAGAGAGGCTAAAAACAATTTTAAAAAAGTCGTTATTTGAAATTGTTCGTGGAACAAATTTTACTTTTTTTTTCCGAATCCTTCGAGAAAATTACTATTTAGGATGAGAACAAGAAATACTGGAACAATCGGGGGATATAATTTGACATGGAGAATTCGAATAAAAAACGTTCAATATGACCCTAATCATGTCACTTATAAGTACATAATTAAAACGAAAATTTATTTCCTTATACCTAGAACACGACTTTGCGACTTTCATTTACATTTTCAATTTTATCTTAGAGAAGAAAATTTTCGCTACGACTACAGGGTAGAGACTAAAGGGTACAGACTACAGGGTACAGACTACAGGGTACAGACTACAGGGTACAGACTACAGGGTAGAGACTACCGGGTAGAGACAACATGGTTCAGACTACAGGGTAGAGACTACAGGGTACAGACTACAGACTACAGGGTAAAGGGTACAAGGTACAGACTACAGGGTACAGACTACAGGGTACAGACTACAGGGTAGAGACTACAGGGTACAGACTACAGGGTACAGGGTACAGGGTAGAGACTACAGGGTAGAGACTACAGGGTACAGACTACAGACTACAGGGTAGAGACTACAGGGGTAAAGGGTACAGGGTAGAGACTACAGGGTAAAGACTACAGGGTACAGAATACAGGGTACAGACTACAGGCTACAGACTAGAAGGTACAGACTACAGGGTACAGACTACAGGGTACAGACTACAGGGTACAGACTACAGGGTACAGACTACAGGGTACAGACTACAGGGTACAGACTACAGGGTACAGACTACAGGGTACAGACTACAGGGTACAGACTACAGGGTACAGACTACAGGGTACAGACTACAGGGTACAGACTACAGGGTACAGACTACAGGGTACAGACTACAGGGTAGAGACTACCGGGTAGGGACAACATGGTTCAGACTACAGGGTACAGACTACAGACTACAGGGTAAAGGGTACAAGGTACAGACTACAGGGTACAGACTACAGGGTACAGACTACAGGGTAGAGACTACAGGGTACAGACTACAGGGTAGAGACTACAGGGTACAGACTACAGGGTACAGGGTACAGGGTAGAGACTACAGGGTAGAGACTACAGGGTACAGACTACAGGGTAGAGACTACAGGGTACAGACTACAGACTACAGGGTAGAGACTACAGGGGTAAAGGGTACAGGGTAGAGACTACAGGGTAAAGACTACAGGGTACAGAATACAGGGTACAGACTACAGGCTACAGACTAGAAGGTACAGACTACAGGGTACAGACTACAGGGTACAGACTACAGGGTACAGACTACAGGGTACAGACTACAGGGTACAGACTACAGGGTACAGACTACAGGGTACAGACTACAGGGTACAGACTACAGGGTACAGACTACAGGGTACAGACAACAGGGTTTTGATTCCGTCCAGAATTGACGAAAAGCCATTTCATATCAACTGCGCCACATACTATCATCAGTCATCACCTTCTCGACCCTCTCCCCCCCCCATCAACACCTCCCACCACAGCGCAATCACCTCCACCACTCTCCCCTTACAATCCACTACCTCCCAACACTCTCCCATCCGGTCTCAACCCTCCCCCCACCACATTCAACCCTCACTTCCCCTCCCCCCCAACCTTCCCCTTACTCCCCCACGTTCTTATCAGGTTCTCAACCCTACCACCTCTACCCACCACCTACTATCATCTTCTCGACTTTCCCTAACCTCCTCCCAACCTTCCACCTCCTTTCACCACTCTCCCAAAACCTCCCCTTTCCTCCTCGACTCTCCGACACCTTCTCCCAACCTTCCACGACCATTCACTATTCTCAACCGATCACGCTCCCTCCAATCACTTTCCACAACCTCCCCTCACCTTCTCTACCCTCCACCACCTCCAATCTTTCACCATTCTTCCATAGCCTCCCCTACCCTCCTCGACCCGCCCCGACCATCACCTCGGGTGATTTTTCCAAGTAAACAATTGTTTTGAGGACTTTTTTATTTTTCTGTCCGCACAGAAGTAGCGGAAAATTGCACGAAAACGAACCAAGAGACGTCCGACTTCCCTGAAGACCTCTTCAGCCGAGATCAAAGGCGTTCGGGTGCTATCGTTCTCCACATTTTCTGCGGCCTTTACTGCTTCATACTCATCGCCTTCGTCTGCAACGACTATTTCCTCCCAAGCGTCGATTGTATCTGCCAAGGTAAAGTTTCCCTTTTTCACTTAATTCATCCATTTGCTACGCTTCCTGGTTCTTTGATCGGCAACAATAATTGTACAGTATCCTAGGAAGAGGACACAAAATGTCCGATCATGATGATGATTGTATATCTCCCTAAAATCGAAAAATGTAAACAAAACAATCCCCGCACACGAGAATGACCCTGCATTCCTCAGCAGTCGATATAGCCTCGATACTTGGAGCTCATAATGAGATTTTAATGTCATCCAATGACTTCCTTTGAACAATTTTTTCATAGCGAAGTTTTTAATTTTTAACCAAATTAACGATTTACGTCCTTCGTAATAATAGAGCAGAATCCAGGATGTGAAAGAAAATAAGTTATACATGGAAAAAAATAAACCGATTACCATTAACGATGGAAATAACGGTACTCTCGATCATTCAGATTTCACAACCGTTAATCGTGTCCATGATTATACAGGGTGGAGTGATGGGAGGTGGTAGAATGTTGGAGGAAGGTTAGGGAGGGTAAAGGAGGTGATGGGAGATAGGTGGGAGGAAGCACTGTTTGTAACTAGAACTTTATTTTAGATCTGAACTTATCGAAGGATGTGGCCGGAGCTACTTTTATGGCGTTTGCGACGTCTGCTCCTGAACTTTTCGTCAACGTCATCGGCACTTTTTTGACGGAGAGCGACTTAGGTGTAGGAACAGTTGTCGGCTCTGCTGTTTTCAACACACTCGGAGTCGCCGCATGCAGCGGATTGGCTGCAAAAACTGTAAGCGAACATTCTATTCTATTCCGACTAATGAGTTTTCCAGGTGATCCCGCTGGAAGTCTGGCCTTTGGCTAGGGACTGCGGGATTTACGCATTCGTCGTCGGCGTCCTCACAGTCATCCTTTGGGACGAGAAAGTCGAGTGGTACGAAGCATTCATCCTCCTCCTTCTCTATTTGGTCTACTGTTTCTTCCTCTTTTGCCAGCAGAGACTCCATAAAGCTGCCAAAAGCGTTTTGGAAAACACAAAATCATTCAACAGCCAAACATCAACAGTAGCGCTAGCTTGCAACAACCATATGGCTACTGGTACCTACCGGCCATTTCATCACCATGGTGAAATCATAGGCTGGGAAAAACGCCCTTCCACTGTTAAAGTTGAAGAAGTAATATGCGATTCTATCATTATATTTTTTATTGTTTAAATTTTAGCTAAGAGCCGTATCAGCGACGATAGCGAAAGAAATGAAAGAGATTAAAGAAGAAGAAATCGAATATGAAGCGGTCCAAGTCTGTTTGCCGCCAGAAGGCTTTTGGAATCGAGTTTGGTGGCTCGCATCATGGCCAGTAGCGTTCTCCCTTTATATAACCATCCCAGACTGCCGGACACGTCGAAAAGTCTATCCGGCGACATTTTTTATGTGCATCATATGGATTGGTTTGAGCTCATATATTGTATCATGGATGATGACAGTTGTCGGTGATACGCTCGGCATCAGCGATTCCGTCATGGGGCTCACTTTGGTCGCTATCGGGGGGAGCATGCCTGAAGCATCCACCAGTATCATCAATGCAAGACTTGGTGCCTACTTTTAAACAATATTGCTAGTAGATTTGATTTTATCTTGTTTAGAACCATTATTTAGTTCTATAGCTAGGACTAACCTTACCTTTTTATAACCTTGTTGGCTAACCTAGAATGTTTGCAGGTATAGCATCAATGACAATAAGCAACGCTCTTGGAGGAAACACATTGGATATTCTACTATCATTAGGCCTGCCATGGTTTATAAAATGCCTTCTCCCCGAATCATGGAATGGAGGGCCTGTAATAATTGAATCCGTCGGCTTGGTGTACAATAACGCGGCACAGCTGGCTTGCGTCGCCATTCTCTTCATCGCCGCAGCGGCGAATTCGTTTAAAATGAACATGAAACTCGGTCTCGTCTGTCTCATCATGTATTTCTTCTTCATCGGCTTCATCGTAATGGTCGAAGTCGACGTTTTCCACCTCCGAGCTCCGAAACCCTGCTGACAATCACTTTTTCTACCAAATGTCCATATTGTAAATAATCTGTACATAGTTTTATACATAAGAACAAAAAAAACCAAAGAAAAATACAATAAATTTTTTATTGATTTATTTAGGTAGTTTATTTTTAAGCATGGAAAGGTGTGTTAGGCACATATCGCGCCATTGTCGCCTTTCTTGAAGTTTGTCGAGAGGCACTTTTTCGCACAATTCCTTCGCCATCTTTTTGACTTGTTCGCCTTCAAATTTCGGCGTCGGAAGCATTGTTTGGCACACAGCATACATCGAATTAGAATACCTTTCGCAGTAGTTTTCCATACCTGAAATAACCAAAAAGTTCTTGTAGCTCCAAAAAATGATAAAATACCTTCTGCATTAAGATGGGCTGTTTCCAAAGGTCCTAAAAAGGCATATCGCATACCCAGACCTTCAGACATCACTTTATCAACATCTTCAACATTCAAAATTCCTTCTTTTATCAAATTCCAGCATTCATTTAAAATGACGTATCTGAAAATTTACTTAATTTTTAAAAAAATTAAACTTCAATTTACTGGATTCGATTAAGTGCGAAACCGGCGATTTCCCGATTGAGAGTGACTGGCGCTTGCCCGATTTCCGCCATAATTTCTTTTGTCTTTTTGGTGACTTGGGGTTCGGTCCATGGAGCTGGAACGATTTCCACAAGAGGGACGTAGTAAGGAGGGTTCACCTTTAAAAAATTACTTTCATCAGATTTATATTTTGCATCTCACTGGATGAGCTACGACGATGTTTTTGCGGTTTTTCAAATTCTCCGAGAACAAAGAGGGGACGAAAGTCGATGTCGAACTTGCGATAATCGTATTTGGGTCGACCACTTCGTCAATTTCTTTATACAGCTTTTTCTTCAATTCTAAATTCTCTGGGATGCATTCTTGCATATAAATTGCACCTTTGAGGCATTCTTTCAAACTCGAGCTTCCTAAAAAAGTTCAAAATATTCCTAAAATGGAGCTCTTTTATCGAAAAATTTCTAAATTTGCCCAAAAAGCGTCTTAGTTATCAACAAAGGCAGGGACGGACTGGGACCTTAGGGTGTGGGTGGGTTCCCAAACTTTTTCACAGTGCGCCCCCCTTTTAAACAAATTAAATCCTTTGACCCCTCACCCCAAAGTTTTGAATGTTAACTTTGAGGTTTTTGGATGAAATTTGGGTTTTAACATGTTGATTTTGAGGTTTTTTAAAAAAATTGCACTTAAAACGTTGATTTTGAGTTTTTGGACAAAAATATTTGCCTTATAATCATGATTTGAGTTTTTGCAAAAAATTGTCAATTAAAGTTTATTTGAGGTTTTTGGAGAAAATTAGGCATCATAAATGTTGATTTCGAGGTTTTTTGACCAAAATTAGGCTTTTGAAAGTGTTGATTTGAGGTTTTTGGACGAAAATTAGGCATCATAAATGTTGATTTCAGGTTTTTGGCGAAAATTAGGCTTTAAAAATGTTGATCTCGAGGTTTTTTTTACCAAAATACGGCTTTTAATGTTGATTTTGACAAAAAAAATTGCACTAAAAAAGTGATTTTGAGATTTTTTGACGAAAATTGTCTCACAACCTGATTTTGAGGTTTTGACGAAAAATTGTCAATTTAAAGTGATTTTGAGTTATATTACGAAAAATTAGGCATCTTAAATGTTGATTTTTAGTTTGGGACGAAAATTAGCTTTTAAATGTTTTTGATTTTAGGTTTTTGACGAAAATTAGGCATCATAAATGTTGATTTCGAGGTTTTTGGACGAAAATTTAGCTTTTAAAATGTTTTTTGATTTTGAGGTTTTTGGACGAAAATTTGGCTTCATTAATGTTGATTTCGAGGTTTTTGGACGAAAATTAGGCTTCATAAATGTTGATTTCGAGGTTTTTTGACCAAAATTAAGCTTTAGAAATGTTGATTTTGAGTTTTTGACGAAAATTTGGCTTTTTAAATGGGATCAGTTTTGGACGAAAATTAGCTGTATTCGAGGTTTTTTGACCAAATACGGTTTTTAAAAGTTGATTTCGACAAAAGAAGTTGCACTTAAAATGTTGATTTTGAGATTTTTTTTGACAAAAATTGGTCTCAACCTTGATTTTGAGGTTTTTGACGAAAAATTGTCAATTTAAAGTTGATTTTGAGTTTATATTGACGAAAATTAGGCTTGAGGTTTTTCAGATTTTGAGGTTTTTGGACGAAAATTAGGCTTCATAAATGTTGATTTCGAGGTTTTTTGACCAAAATTAGGCTTTAAAAATGTTGATTTTGAGGTTTTTGACGAAAATTTGGCTTTTTAAATGTTGATTTCGAGGTTTTTGGACGAAAATTAGGCTTCATAAATGTTGATTTCGAGGTTTTTGACCAAAATTAGGCTTTAAAAATGTTGATTTTGAGGTTTTTGACGAATTTTTGGGGATATTTGAGAAAAGCGTTCCCACACCCCCCTGGGGACAGCTTACGCCCCCCAGTTTGGGAGCCACTGAGCAAAAATAACGCTATAAAAAAACAAAAACTGACCCAGGTGTGTTTTGTCCACCCGCCCCCCCGGGCCAGTCCGCCCCTGAACAAAGGTTCGAATTCTGCACGATCTGCCTAAAGACCGGCTCAAAATTAGGCAAAAAAGTGTCTTTATTATAAAGGAAAAGTTTCTGGGGTTGAAAAAACGAAAAGAACCCTGCATTTGAGCCATGAAATAGTGACCAAAATGCAGAAATTCTTTTGGAAGCCTCCATACCGGTTATAAGGGCAAACTGTTCCTTCGCTGAAAGTTTCCCTCGCAGAATTTTGTTCTTCTCCAAATCTTCAAGCTCCTTCTTAACGATTTCTCTGGCTTGAGCGACCTGCTCGGAGGAAACGTCAAAGATGCAAACGCTGTAGCCGACGCTGGCGAACAACATCGACCAACTCCGGCCGATCAATCCGCTAAAAATCATTTAAAAAACCACAAAAAATTGAAATCAACAAACCTTCCAATGATCGAAATTTTCCCTTTTCCAGACATGTTCCTCAGAAGTCACTCTTCAGACTAAACTCACAAAATGACTTTCACCATAAGGTCACCTTCGGTTACGCAACAGAGATAAAAGAAATGATAAAAATTAATTAAAATCTGTCCTTTTTTTTGTCGTTCCAATCTTTATTGCCACTAAATAAATAAGAGAATTTATTTTTAACTGAAAATGTACAATTTGTAAACAATGTTGAATGGACAGCTGTTGGACTCTCCCTCTTCTCCCTCCCTAGCAACAGCCCAACATCTGCTCCTTTTATCCTTTTTCTGATTATGCAAGCCCATAAAATGCAACATTTTTAAATTCCATAAAGAGAAACTATTTTGCTGCTGTAACCACAACTCTTCATTTTTTCATCCATGAGGTTCTCACCATTTTTTGGTTTGAGGAACACTTTGAAGACTTCTGGCCAGAAAAAATGTCATCCAAATCCTCTCATTTTAAATTTTAAAAAGCTAGAATTTGCACAAAATTGGTCACAAATTCAACCTGAAAATGAAATCTTATCTAAAAAACGTTTTAGGGATAAAAAAAATTACATAATTTAGTTATCAATAAATACTATTTATTTATAATAGTTTACATTAGTGCCGCCATCTTGATTTCTTTTAAAGAACCGACAGTGCATATTTTATAATAATCTCTCATAAACTTTTTTACTATTAATAAAAATTTAATATAATTAAGTGCTCTGAACAAAAAAAAATACAATAATACTGATTTAATAACTAGGTTGAGTTGCTGAACAGGTCAAAACATGAAATTTGGTTATAAAGTCATAACCTTGTTTCAAGATAACCATGATAACAAGAAAATGGTTTTTATAACTAAGATTTCTGTTTTACGAACGCCTTTTCGACTCCATTTTTTCTTTAAAATTCATTTACTAACAATTTTTCACTAATTTTATTTTGCATTAAAAAATAGAATATGGAAAGAAAAACGTCATTTTAAAGGAAGCGCAGCGAAAATAGCCTCGAAAAATTGCAAAAGGTTGCACAAACTTCGTTTTAATAAATAATTTTTTTTAACGAATTTTTGTGCAGCCTTTTTAGAAAAATAGCATTTTGTTTAAACTATTTACCAAAAAATATAACGAACTATTAATAAATATATAATTTAAAAACAATATTAATTTATTCTATAATTATCTTTTTTATGAAAAATAATGAAATGACAATTTGAACCTAAAACCTATCACACTTTTATTTTTTAACAAGAAAAGCATTCTAAATTCTAACATTTTTATATACAGAATATTGCTTTGAAAAATCTAAATTTAAATTTCATACTTTTTTGGAAAGAGTAAAAAAACGAAAAACGCACACAAATTATATACAAAACTGAACCAAAAAATTTTTTCTTTAAATTGATTTATCTAGAGCTAATTTTTAATCTAGGTCATGATGGAATATGAGGGAAATAGTTGGGGAAGATGTGTGGCACGATTGGAAGCGGCCTCTTATTGATTGTCGCCTTTTAAAGATGGTCAAGGGGATGCCATTACTCTAAAATAAAAATTAAATAATTATTTAGAAGCGTTAATGGTGGCTAAGTAGTTCATAGGATTCTAAACTAGGGCGCAGCACTGGCACAATGGAGCACCAACTGAACCTTTGAATACAGGCCATAACATCCACCATTTTTATCCTACTTTATCAATATTTATACGGTTATAAGAATCGCTTTAATTGATCAAAAATTGTGGACCTTATGGACGTTAAAACATCATTTAAAAAAAAACTAACCTATGAACGTCGGCTTGACTGCCTATATTTGGAAGAGATTCTTGAATCAGATCAGAACCTAAAAAAAGAATTTCTTCAAAAGAATTTTCATGCAGAAATGAAATTTATAGAAATAATTGAACACCCTATGTCATTACAGTCTATTAGGAGCATGCTAAAATTGAAGCTAAATTGAAGACTAGAGAGCGAAGTTTAGTTATCCTTCCAAAACTCCTCTATCTGCTCTTTTCCACCCTAATCTACTAACTTTTTAAAATGTATAACATTGATACAAAATGGGAATTTAAGCAAAAGTGCATTTTAAAGCAAGGAAAAAATTTTTTGTACCGCATATTAGTCATGTTACCGGTGCGGTTAAAACTGGTTAGATAAGCGAGATAATATAAACAAGAGAATAAATAATAAAACGTTTGAAAGTTAATTTTAAAAGAGAGAGAAAAAAAATGTTAGTCTGTCACCTACTGGGTAACGTTCGGAGGCTCACCAGGGTCCGAATCTGAAAGGTCGTTGCCTTCGTGGAGAGCGACGTCCGATCCGCTCGAACTTCCCAACGTCCGACGATTTTTCCGCTTCGAAGTTCTGCTCTCCTCGCCGACGACCCCTTCTTCGCTATCGCTGCTTAATTGTCCTCCTTTTGTTTTTATATACACAACAAAATTTTTACGTTTTGAAGCCTATTTAGTGGTCATATATCAACCTAAAAGTAACTTCCTTGCTTTGTCTATCATGCAAAGCGAGAATCCAAATACTACTGGGGAGAAAATACTGTTTTACATTAAGAAACTACTTGAAAAGTCCTTAAAAAATTTTTGAAGGTGAAAACAGAAAATAGAAGGAATTCATGGTTTGTGGCTCATTGAGAAAGAACTTACATAAAATTATATCCATGAATACCCCCCTAATGCCTCAATAGTTTTTTGGGCACAAATTTTAACTTTTTGTTCTTGGAAGGCATGGGTTTTTGTCAAACTTTCATGCCATTCTAGTCATAATAAAGGACTTTAACCTACTCAAGCACTAAATTGATGGAAAAAGTAAATTTAAAAAAAGCAGCTTTGCAGCTCAGGGTTTGAAAATAAAAATAAGGATCGAGGGCTAAATTGAGCAAGCAAAAAGAAAATTCTTTTTTATTTGATAATTACCATCGCGGACACCATCAAGCGAAGGTGACTGCCAAATACTACTCGCAGCTTTCCACTCGCCATTTTCAACCGTCGACTTCTGTTCTTCGACAATCGAGTCGACAACAGAGTCGACGTAGCCTGTTTAAAATCCGATTTTTGTTTATTTCATTTTTATAAATTTGTAAAATAAAAATCCGGTTTTTTCTCTTGTTTATAGCGGAGCGTGAAGCGCAAATTAGCGAACAAAAACGCAAAAATGTTAAGAGCGCATTCGTTTTTAAAGTTACCGATCAATCCTTTTGATGCGAGGTTAGAAAATGTTAGAAAATTAGTTGGAAAAGTTTTTTTCTTACCGTCATGGATTCCGTCTAGAGATGGTGACTGCCACATATCGTCTTTCCATTCGCTTTTCTGCGTCTCTTGCTTTTTAGCTTCCCAACCTAAAAAAAGGTCAGCAAAAGGTCAAGGTTTTATCGAAATATTTACCGTTGGCCTCGTTCTCGAGAATGCTCGCATTTTGAATTTCGTTCGCCAAAAAGTCGGCGGTTATTTGCTTCTCTTCTGCGGCGTATTTGTCAAAATGTTCGGAGTTTATGTTTCCCATCGTGCTCGAATTGCTCATTTCTTCTAAATATCCGGATTCCTAAAAAGTTATGAGAAGTTGAATGGTTGCTCTAAAAATTCAAAAATATGGAATAGAGGAGCAGCCCTTTAACTCGATCTTTCTCAAAAATTTGAGGCCCACCTCCCCATCACCTCCCACCTCCCCATCACGGCCCACCTCCCCCTCACTGCTCCCTCACCGCCCACCTCCTCCAAACCATCCACCTCCCCCTCCCTACCCACCTCCCTCACACCTCCACCTCCCCCTCCCTACCAACCTCTCTATCGCCCCACCTCCCCTCACCTCCCTCACCACCACCTCCCCTCACCACCCACCTCCCCCTCACCTCCCTCTCACCACCCACCTCCCTCTCACTACCCACCTCCCCCTCACCACCCACCTCCCCTCACACCACCCACCTCCCTCCCTCACCGCTCCCACCTCCCCCTCCCTACCCACCTCCCTCTCACCGCCCACCTCCCCCTCACCGTCCACCTCCCTCACACCTCCCACCCTCATCGCCACCTCCCCCTCACCGCTCCCTCCTCCCCTCCACCTCCCTCCTACCCACCTCCCTCACCTGCCCACCTCCCCACTCCACCTCCCCCTCCTACCCACCTCTCTATCGCCACCCACCTCCCCCTCACCTCCCTCACACCACCTCCCTCACACTCCCCTACACCACCTCCCCCTTGCCAAATAGGGAAAATAGGCTTTAATTACTTGATTTTGATGGAAACTGTCGAGCATGAGGCTGTCTTTTCCGAGTTCGGAGGACAGGGCATCGAAACCCGATTGGTCGAGGGTTGAAGTGGCGACCGCTTTTTCCATATCGTCGGTCACAACTTCCATATCGCGGACGCATTTGTCGATAACGTCTTCACGTCCTATATCCCTCAGAGCTTTCTCAAGTTTATTCCCGGTCGCCATCGGGCCCAAGTTCGTCCTCCAGAGTTTAATCGCCAGACTCGTCCTTTCCGGCGACGTATGCACTTCTTGTTTTATAATATCGATGTCTTGATCGCTAATTCCTAATTTGAGCGCCAGCGGCTCCCAGTCTTGACCGAGCACTTGGCACAACTCAGACAAAACCATATTCCCTCTTACCATAGTTTCTGAAAAAAACAAAAAACCATTAATTCCAAAGAAACTACAAAATCTCAGCTAATAAATGCATTAATTAAATAAAATCAACTCACGTATCTTCTATTAACAAAACTAAAACTTTTAAAAAGCATTCATCCTTATTCTAAATTCAGGCCTTACTAAAATGTGATTTATTAATTATATAAAATGTGCAGTTTTTAATTTTTACCTAATAAAACAAGTCTATTTACATTATTTGCGTTACCATGGAGTTAATAATATGCTATTTTTCCATGCCGCATGCGAAACAGAAATTAATTAAAATTTAATTAAGCTTAAGTACATTCAAAGCCTGGGGTGTGAAAAAGGAGCTTTTTGCCTCAACAGTCATGCTATCTGATGGCAGTTTTTGGAACTAGTTGATAGGTTATGGAGTAGAGGTTAAAGGATGGGGTGGGAGAGGTGGAGAACTCTTAGAGGCCAGGGAATCTGGGATTTCGATGTTGTGGGGTGTGGTGAGACTTGAGAGCTAGATAGGACCCGCTATTGCCAGACTTTTGACCTAACAAAAAAAAGTATCGAAGCAAACCCCCCTTAGATTTCAACAAGGAATTGATTGGGATCAATAACTTTTCGATCCGATATACAGGGTACTCCAGAACGACCCTAACTTCGTTATGTTATATGTGAATCCTATGTTTTGATGATATATATTAATTGTATGGTTGTATTCCAGTAACTTTTACTTAGAACACTTTTTTGATAGAACCAAAAAAGTGGAGGTAAGTGCCACTTAACATGGACCACAAATTCATAACTCCAAGACGTTTGGTTCTATCAAAAAAGTGTTCTAAGTAAAAGTTACAGGAAAACCAGCGCAAAATTGATTTCCATTGTCAAAACGTAGGGTCCCATTTAAAATAACGAAGTTAGAGTTGTTCTGGAGCACCCGGTAAGTCAGATCCAAAATTTGTTGATCTCAATCGATTCCTTGCTAAAATCTAAGGTGGGTTTACTTGGATACTTTTTTTCGTCAGGTCAAAAGTTTGGAGGATAATTGGCTGGTTCAATCTTGCTGGCGTGCCCAGTGGTTTGGGGGATATGGGGGGTAGGTATGGTAGTAAGAGATGTATGAAGGGATATGAAGAATAAAGTTTTCACACCCCTGTAAATAACACATTCAAAGCGAGATAAGATTTTCATACTAAAAGCATTGAATGTATTAAGCAATATAAGATAAAAAGCTAAAGAGAATTTGTTACCTGGAGTGGCTGTTCTAGGGAGGGAGTAAGATCGTTCACTAAGATATAAGTCGCTTCCATAAGGGGTGCCATCTTTGACGATAGTTTCGGGCAAAGCGATGTTCAACGTGCAGACGGCCGCTTGTATCGGTTCGCCACGAGCGGCTTTCGGTTGCGACATAAAGAGAAGACGAGCGACCGGTTTGTCATCGGGGTCTCGAAGTCGAACAGTAAACGGAAGCCTGTTTTCTCTAAATGCGACGAAATTGACGCTCAGTTGATCACCGGATTTGGTGACGGGGATGAGGTTGCCGGCAAACTCGAGATAAACGTTTTTACCCTCTAGAACTTCAACATCACGACTTTTCGCCACCTCGGTGAAGTTTTCTTGATGTTCTAGAGTCTTCTCTTCTCTATCATCGGTCATAACGAATATCCTAAGACGTGCTTCCAATGGATCCACTCGTTTAGCATAAACCACAAATCTGGAATTTAAGTTTAATATTTGTGTTGGGAGGAGTTTTTTATACTTGGCCATAAAAGGTACGTGACTGGCTTCGTTGTAAAGTTGTGACGCCATGTTGGTAGCGTTGCTTACGTTACGGCAGTCCATGAGCCAAAATCGGGCGGAAACGGTGGTAGTGAATGACACGCAGTCTTTGACGAATGTAAGAGGTGTTGAACCGGTGACGTCTTCCCATTGGGCTTTGGCATTGCCGCCGGTGATGCTGCACAGAAGTCGAAGAGTTGGCGCTTCACCATTATATTGATTTATCATCCCTTTGTTAGCTGCCGTAGGTACAGGAAGTGTTAGCGTAATCGGTTTGTGGAATTTGCGACGTCTTGGTTCGACTGTGACGATGGGAGAAATTCCGACGCGGTTTCCTAAAAGACGAGAAACGACTTCGCTGTTGATCGGCTGCGCTTGAAGACCGACGCGGATCTTTTTAGTCAACGCATTCGGCGGGAAGATCGCCTGAACTTGAGGGACCGCAGTCGATGATATGACACCTCCTTCGGGACCAATCACATGAACTTCCTGCCTCAAACGAGAAACTATCGCCAAATACTGCGGCAATTCTGTGGTCACGATTCTCGTTATTCGATGCAAATGGGCTTCATCAAAATCTTTAAAAAAACTGTTAGCGAAAGATACCATGCAAAAGGTGCACTGATTTCATCATTTCATGTTGTTTAGGACCATTAGTTAGTTCTAAATCGTCCGCCATTTTCAAAAAATTGGAACTTTTCCTTTTTTGACCTCTAGCTCGTAAACTGTGGGTTCTAACGACTTGACCACTAAGTACAAAATCAAGGAATATTAAAATCTGCATCTAATGAGCTTTCAAAAGCCAAAATCGGTCCATCTGTTCAGGAGATTGCGGGATAACGGAAAGTCCTAGAAAGTCGAGACTAGTCTTATTGTAAAGCTAATAAACTAAGGAACATTTTCCAAAAAGTTCGAGCTCTCCATTTTTCAAAGTTCAAAAATGGAAGGCGTTTATCAATGCAAGCAACACAATCACTAAAAATTGTCAACTTTGAACATCAATATTTCCTGAAGGGCTGGACCGATTTTGACTTTTGAAAGCTCATTTTATGCAGAATTTATTAATCTTTCATTTTGTACTTCGTGGTCAAGTCGCTAGAAAGCATAGTTTACGAACTAGAGGTCAAAAACTGAAAAAAAGTTCCAATTTGGGACCATTTTTTTCAAAATGGCTGACTTAACACAAGGCAAAGGGAGACGAAAACTTGGATTTAGAACAAACTGATTGTCTTAAACACGATAAAATCAAAAATTGCACGTTTTTCATTGTAAAATCTTAAGGAATAAACCTTGTCAACTTTGAACATCAATATTTCCTGAACGGCTGGACCGATTTTGACGTTTGAAAGCTCATTTTATGCAGAATTTATTAATCTTTCATTTTGTACTTCGTGGTCAAGTCGCTAGAACGCATAGTTTACGAGCTAGAGGTCAAAAACTCCAAAAAGTTCCAATTTGGGACCATTTTTTTCAAAATGGCTGACTTAACACAAGGCAAAGGGAGACGAAAACTTGGATTTAGAACAAACTGATTGTCTTAAACAAGATAAAATCAAATATTGCACGTTTTTCATTGTGAAATCTTAAGGAATAAACCATTCTTACCATCTCCTCCTTCAAAGCTTGAGTTCAGAATATGTTGAACAGCATTCTGGCTCTCTTCTAGACAATGTTCTTTCCATGTAGTCCCATTATCGCTTCTCATAATAACTAATTCCCTTTCCTTCCCTCTCAACGACACAAAATGAGGAACTTCAATAATAATCGGTCTAAATAGAAAAATCAAAAATTTTGTTTTATTTAACACTTTTGTTACCCTAAAAATTTTGTCCCGGCTGGCGAAAGTTCCAAAACTCGTGTAGCGAGCGACTGAGCTTCCGAGAGCGGCGGAGCGATGTTTCTGTTCCTCAAGTAGCGACAAGTGAGCCGCAGTGGAGCGGAAGCGCACCTCGGAGGCACAACGATGTTCACACCCGACCTCCTACATCCTCGCATCGCTCCTCCTCTCGCATCCACCAAAAAACTCACCAAAAAGCTAAAAAAACAACAAAAACATTTCAAAAAACGGATAAAAAACATTGAATTACATCGTCGGATGATCCATAAAACAGTTCATTCAACTTTAAACCAACAGGTGGAAATCAAAATACAAAACAAACAAAAATCGTGCTCCGAATAACAAAAGAGTTTAAAAAAAGATAAGATAATAAAAAAAATACATAAATAATATCAAAATAATAAATAAAATAAAACACGAAATATGATTCCATGACAAAACTTGATTGCTGAAATCGAAAACCCGTCCCATTCTGGCCATTCCAGGCCTGTTTCCAACAAAAAGTTATAAACAATTGGTGACCATAAGTATTAGGAGGTGCTACATACAAAAAAATGTCAGTGCTTGTTACTAGAGTTAACAATGGACAAAATTGAACAATAATTTTTGTGTAAAAAAAATTACAAAAAAAATTCATGCAAAATGATGTCAAAAGTGGACTTTTTCTACACTACGAAAAAATGTTTAAAAAAAGAAGCCAAAAGTGAACAAGTTAAGGAACTGCTACCAAGCGAAACTTTTTCTGACTTACTTCGTCCACTGACTTTTGCTGTTTCGTGAAAGATCAGAGAACCCGAAAAAAAGGTAACATAAAAAAATAAAAAATAATAATAAAGGAAAACTGAAGATGTTTAAGTCGTAAGCCTCCACACTTGTTAAATTCAAGTTTTTTAATAAAAAAACAAGGTTAAAATGATAGAAAACATGTAAAAAAAAAACACCATCGCAAGCTTTGTACCTGTCTCTGCACATCCCTGCACTCTTTCCACGACCGAGGCTTCGTAATGAGTGATGCAGGCTACGTAACCTGATCAAATAAAAGGTTTTTCTATGTTAAAAATAAAAAATAAAATTTGTTTAAATCTCCTCCACCCTTTTAACCAGAATTTTCGTGTTTATACATGCATAATTGAACAAAATGCACTTTTTTCTTGAGTGCTTCTTAGTCCTCATAAGCATGAAAATCTGATAAATTGCCTCTTCTGATATTGAAGTGTGAGAAACTTACATTTACATTTACTTACTTACATTTACACCTTAACCCTCCCCCCTTTTTTTTTCTCCAATTATTAGGTATACTCCTCCCCCCTCCCCAAACAGCCCACCATCACCTCTTACCCCCACCAAACTATAAATCAGAGACATTAAAAAAAAGTTTTAACTTTATCTTCAAAAGGCTCTTAAAACGTTGATTTTGAAGTTTTTGACGAAAAATTGTCTTTTAAAACGTTGATTTTGAGGGGTTTTTTTACAAAAATTATCTCTTAAAACGTTGATTTTGAGGTTTTTGAGAAAAAAGAGCCTTAAAATGTTGATTTTGAGGTTTTTGACGACAAATTGTCTCTTAAAACGTTGATTTTGAGGGGTTTTTTTTTTGACGAAAATTATCTCTTAAAACGTTAAAACGTTGATTTTTAGGTTTTTGAAAAAAAGAGCCTTAAAATGTTGATTTTGTGGTTTTTGACGATAAATTGTCTCTTAAAACGTTGATTTTGAGGGGGTTTTTGACGAAAATTATCTCTTAAAACGTTCATTTTTAGGTTTTCGACAAAGCGAGCCTTAAAATGTTGATTTTAAGGATAAATTGTCTCTTAAAACGTTGATTTTGAGGGGTTTTTTGACGAAAATTATTTCTTAAAACGTTGATTTTTAGGTTTTTGAGAAAAAAGAGCCTTAAAATGTTGATTTTGAGGTTTTTGAGGATAAATTGTCTCTTAAAACGTTGATTTTGAGGGGGTTTTTGACGAAACTTATCTCTTAAAACTTAGATTTTTAGGTTTTTGAAGAAAAAGAGCCTTAAAATGTTGATTTTGAGGTTTTTGATGATAAATAATTGTCTCTTAAAACGTTCATTTTGAGGGGGGTTTTGACGAAAATTATCTCTTAAAACGTAGATTTTTAGGTTTTTGACGAAAAAGAGCCTTAAAATGTTGATTTTGAGGTTTTTGACGATAAATTGTCTCTTAAAACGTTCATTTTGAGGGGTTTTTTGATGAAAATTATCTCTTAAAACGTTCATTTTGAGGGGTTTTTTGATGAAAATTATCTCTTAAAACGTTGATTTTTAGGTTTTTGACAAAAAAAAAGAGCCTTAAAATGTTGATTTTGTGGTTTTTGACGAAAATCATCTCTTATAACGTTGATTTTTAGGTTTTTGACAAAAAAGAGCCTTAATATGTTGATTTTGAGGTTTTTGACGATAAATTGTCTCTTAAAACGTTGATTTTGAGGTATTTTGGGGAAAATTATCTTTTGAAACATTGATTTTGACGATAAATTATCTCTTTAAACGTTGATTTTGAAGTTTTTGGACGATAATTTGGCTTTATATAAAAAAAAAAAAAAAAAGGTTGATTTTGAAACTTTTGATGAAAGATAAGTTCTCAAACAATGTAATTTTTAAGGTTTTTGACAAAAAAAATAGCCTTAAAATGTTGATTTTGAGGTTTAAATCGAAAAATAATTGTCTCTTAAAAGTTAATTTTAAAGTTTATGACAAAAAATAGTATCTTAAAACTTTGATTTTAAGGTTTATGACGAAAAAATGTCACTTAAAACCTTGATTTTGAGGTTTTTTGTCGTTTGGCTTTATAAATTTTGATGTTTTTGATGAAAAATTGGCTTGTAGAATATTCATTTTGACGAATAATTGGCTTCAATTTATTGATTTTGCATCTTCCCCTGAATCCGCTAACTGGAACCTGGTAGCCAATCAAAAAATTATGATTTTCACACTTTTTGAGGGTTACTTACATATAAATACATAAATTGTACATAGTTTTAGGTAATTACTACAAAAAAATAGCATATTTTAATATAAATTAGCTGCTTAAGTCCCTGAGGGATGTAAACACAAAATTAGAAGTAGTAAAAGGAAAACCCACTAAAAGTTACTTTCACCGTATAAGTGATTTTTGACTCAAAGTTTTTGAGTGCTATACATGCATGCGATGGTGTTTAAAATACATTATTTTTAATATATTTAAAAAGTGTAGAAGTCGCTAATATTATGGACAAATACTTCCATAGTTTAAGGCGTTATGCCGAAAATGATGGAAGTTGGTTATTTTGGGGGTTAAAATGAATTGAACTTACCCAGCGTGGACTGGAATTTGGACTATGTCGACGTTGTCGGGTTGGCTGTTGGCGAGATTGTAGAGCTCTTTTTTGTGTGCGAGGTCTCCATGGTGACCGACTGGAATTGAAAATTGAAGGTAAATTGGATTTTCAAATGAGGACTTACGGAAAGAATCGCGAGAGAAATCGTGCTCGTCTCGGGTCACGTCGATTTTGACCGAGTCGTCGCCGAGCGATTTCATATCGTCGACGGTCATGTAGCGATATTGTTGTTGGTCGCTTAATAAAGGGTCTTCGCCTAAAATACAGGATGGATCATTAAGGATAAAAAGAAGTATGAGAATCAAGAGTTAGCTTTTATTCTTAAATGAATTTCCTTTTTCATCAGTAACTTTTTTGAAAATGAGACTAGTCATGACATTCTAGGACTATCAGCTTTGAGCCATGGACAATTTTTCGGTCCAACAAAAAATGGTCAACTTTAACCATCGATATCTCCTGAACGGATGGACCGATTTTGACTCCGGATAGCTCGTTATATGCAGAATTTAATATTCTTTCATTTTGTACTTAGTGGTTAAGTTGCTAGAACCCATAGTTTTTGAGCTAGAGGTCAAAAACTTAAAAAACCGATTTGGGACCAATTTTTCAAAATGATCTCCCTCAACAGCTTAACTCATGATAAATCTACGTTCTAATAGATGCACCGATTCAACAAAAATGGAAATCGGCGCATATCATGCAGTTAAAACAAAAAATGAACTAAGGAAATGAAAGTAGAAAATAAAGTTATGGGCAGGAAAATAGAAACTTACGAGTGTACAACATTTGACCTTGGTAGTAGGGAAGGTAGACATGCTGAGCATGTGTTGGTTTGCCATAGTCATTCATCGCAACAGCAATCATATCATCCCCACCTGGATTAAATAGAAACTAAATTACCCCCAACATGTTTTTTTTTTATTACAAAAAAATAAATTTCCCACCACTTTTTTGGCACATAAAAAGCTATTTATATTTAGACAAGTGACATTTAAAAGATCGTTGACTGTGCATTCTTTTGTAACCAAAAACTCCCTTTAAAGCATGCTTTGAACACTGGAGGTCATGCAGAAGTAACAAAAAAACGAATATGAAAATACCTCCGTCGTCTTCTGAATCAGACATGAATGTTTCTTGCATTGATTCGGGAGCTACGACTCGATATTTTTCTTCGATGGTCATCGTCGTGGTCGTTGTAATCGTCGTTTCGGTCACCACTTTCAATGTCTCGACTACAGTTATGTAGCCGAGCTTGTTAGCGATAGCAAGAGGAGTCAGCCCTTGCTGTAATCCAAACAGTAAAACGCAAATAAAACTTATAAAATCATACGTTGGTCATAACGTCCGGTTTAGCACGAGCGTGGAGAAGTAATGTGATGACTAAACAGTGGCCTTGTTGGGCAGCCTGATGTAAAGGCGTGTATCCTAAGTTGGTAGCACTTTCGACATTCGCACCTTGTTCCAAAAGCCAACGTACCATAGCCGCTTGTCCGAAATGGCAAGCGATATGTAGCGGAGTGTAACCGGCCTGAGAATCAAATTATAAGTGGAAATGTATTATTTAAGGTCTTACTTTTGTCACGGAGTCTATAGAGGCGTCTTTCTTCCTTAAAATTTGGGCGACTTTGACTTTGTCTTCTTGGGCACACAGATGCATTGGAGTTAGGCCATTCTGAAATGAATTGGAGTTTTAGAGCTGAAGAGACTCCAGTGGATTGGGACCTCCTAACAGTGGCGGGCGTAATCGTACCATTAGAGGGGTAATCGCAGTCTGCGGTAACACGGGCAATCGCAGCCTGCGGTAACACGGGCAATCGCAGCCTGCGGTAACACGGGCAATCGCAGCCTGCGGTAACACGGGCAATCGCAGCCTGCGGTAACACGGGCAATCGCAGCCTGCGGTAACACGGGCAATCGCAGCCTGCGGTAACACGGGCAATCGCAGCCTGCGGTAACATGGGCAATCGCAGCCTGCGGTAACACGGGCAATCGCAGCCTGCGGTAACACGGGCAATCGCAGCATGCGGTGACACGGCAATCGCAGCCTGCGGTAACACGGGCAATCGCAGCCTGCGGAAACACTGGTAATTAGCAACTAAAGCAAAAAAAATTTATTGTCCTTAATTAAAGACGGGAACAAATAAAGCACAATGCCGTTTGAATTTTTTCTCTACGATGAAAAATAGATTTTTAATGATTTTTTGAAATAATGGAAATTTGACGCTTTGATACCACGCTGATAACAGGCAGGTCCTCCCGCGTCATAGCATCCCAAGCTATTGAGACCGCATCATTATTTAAAAATTAAAACCGGGGGAACCTCCTCGTCGGTTACCTATATAAATAAATAAATAAAAACGCATTTATTACACCAAAGGCGTAGAGCCAATGTAAAAACCTCGCGTATTCAGTTGAAAAATAGAAATAATATATGTAATAGAATAGAAGAATAGTTTGTTGAAGGGGACGAACTTCTTTTTGGACGTTTTTTAGACTTGTTGTCGTTTTCGACTCTAGACGTAGACTAACTTTGGGGGAAGGGGAAAGACTATTTAAACCTAAAACTAAAGGGGAAGTGAGGGAGGGGAATTTTACCTAAAACTACCTTTTTTTCTAAATCTTAATCCTACTTTTGTCGGCATTCACACAATGGACCGGACACTTTATTTTATTGCTTTACAGTTATTTTCTTTTGAGTTTTTTGGCCTCCTCGGTTGAGAACTCATGTCCAGCTTCTCAATTTTATTGAAATTAAAACATAACTATGACAAGTTGTAAATGATGGCCGAGAGGAAGGCGCACATGCGACAATACGAAATGTGGTTAACCTGACGCTTATGTAGCCACGAGGGGAACCATAGACAAACAAAGTTCTCATGACGTCACACCCCCAAAATGCTATTTTTTGAAACCTCCCAGAAATTACGAAATAATTAATTAAATTAAAAATTAATTATTGAATATTTGAAGTTTTCAACATTTTAAATGCTTATTTTTAGACCTACTTTATCGGAAAAATAGGTTTGTTTAAGAACTTTTTGACCCACTTTAGTTGCTAATTGCAGCCTGCGGAAACACTGGTAATAGCAGCCTGCGGTAACACGGGCAATCGCAGCCTGCGGTAACACGGGCAATCACAGCCTGCGGAAACACTGGTAATCGCAGCCTGCGGAAACACTGGTAATCGCAGCCTGCGGTAACACGGGCAATCGCAGCCTACGGTAACACGGGCAATTGCAGCCTGCAGTAACACGGGCAATCGCAGCCTGCAGTAACAAGGGTATTCACAGTCTGCGGTAACACTGTTAATCGCAGTTTGCCGTGGTCGCAGCTATGCTATATTAAAATCTACACCCAGCACTGCCTTTTAGGTGTGCCTCTTAGGTATATAGGGACTGGCTTAGTTACCTTAGAATGATGATCGACGTCTGCATTGTTTCCAATTAGCAAAGATGTCATATCGGTATGTCCTTCTTGAGCAGCAAGATGGAGCGGAGTAAACCCTGCTTTGGATTCAGCATTCGCTTTGGCACCGTATTCAAGCAAAGTAGTCGCAATGTCAATTTGATTCTTCTTCGCTGCAATATGAAGAGGCGTGTGGCCATTTTTGGCTGTCGCATGCGGCGAAGCGCCTTTTTCCAAAAGCAAAAGGGCGACGTTTTGGTTATCATAATGACTGGCGACATGAAGAGGTGTGACGCCATTCTAAAAGGGTTTTTAATGAAAGAAACGTAATAAAGCGAAAATACCTTTCCTTGAGCATCAACGGGGGCATCTCTTTGTAAAAGTTGTTTGGCCACCTTCATATTTCCATATTTCGCAGCTAAATGAAGCGGAGTGAATCCTTTTTTCGTGGTCGCAGAAAGTGAAGCTCCGTTTTCCAAAAGAACCGACGCAACCTGAGAATTCATATTTGAATGCTGTTTATTTACTAGTTAGTGACCCCTACTACAAATTTAGATTTGGCACAACGCCCTTTTTTTTATATTACATAAGTAAATCATTTTACCTCTTCTTGTCCTTCTTTGGCGGCGATATGAAGGGGAGTGTATAGATCACGTGTGGTGCTGTGCGGTGATGCTCCATGTTGAAGGAGAAGCATGGCGATGTCAGCATTGCCGAGTCTGCTAGCGACATGAAGAGGTGTCTGTTCTTCCCTTGCTTTCGCATCGACGGACGCATTGTGCCTTAATAGAACTCGGACGATATCGCATTGATTCGCTCTAGCAGCCAAATGGAGCGGTGTCTCCCCTCTAACTGTGGAAGCATCCGGCGAAGCACCTTTTTGTAGCAGGCACAAAGCGATCGTCATACATCCCATAAAGCAGCTCACATGGAGAGGCGTCAAACCAGACTAAAAGAGAGAATTCATGTGAAAAGTGCTGGCATGGAGGAGAACACCCTATGACTCTACCCCCCGCGACCCAACATTCCCCTACCTCTCACCACTCTCCCATCGCCTCCACTACCTATCCCCAGCCAATCCCCACCTCCCCCAACGGTTTATTCTTCTTCCACATACCTCAGTTGTAGATTCAATAGAAGCACCATATTTTAGAAGTAACTCCACCACCTTTATTCTGTTTTTCTTACAAGCGATGTGAAGAGGGGTAAAACCATTTAGCGCTCGGGCATTCGGGTCTGCTTTTCTATCCAAAAGCAGTCTAAAAAACAAAACATAAGACATGAAAGATCCAAAATTTTATCTACCTAGCCACAGCGACATGTCCACAATGTGCAGCGACATGTAAAGCCGTCAAATAATCAACAGTGATATCATCGACAGGAGCACCGTGATACAATAGGATTCGTGCAGCATCAACATGATCACCTTGTGATGCCATATGGAGTGCGGAAAGTCCATTCTAAAAGCGAAAAATAAATCAACGTCAAAATATTGAAGTACCTTAGTTTTCGATGTCAAAGGTGCTCGGTTTTCAATAAGCAAGTCGACAACTTGATCGTGTCCGGAGCGTGCGGCGCAATGAAGCGGAGTCAAACCGTCTCGTGTTTTCGCTTCAATGTTCGCACCTTTGTCAAGCAATAAAGAAACCATATCCATCTTTCCCCATTTACAAGCTACATGTAAAGGGGTGATGTTATGCTAAAAAATACATTAAAGACACAAAAAGAAAAAAAATATCAAACATACTTTGGCAGCGAAATTGATATCGGCTCCTTTCTGATGTAGAAGTGAGGCGATATTTTGGTTTCCGTAATGCGCCGCAATGTGAAGAGGTGTAAAACCACTTTTAGACGTCACATCAGGATTATGATCATTCTAAAAGCAAAAGGTTATATCATGAAATTGTGCCAAAATATAAAATACCTGTAAAAGAAGAGTGGCAGCTTTACAGTCGTCTTTTTTCGCCGCAATATGCAATGCTGGTAATCTGACTTTTCCTCTGGTATCATTTTCCAATAAAACGGCAACAACTTTATCGTGTCCTTGCTGCATAGCGACAGCCAAAGGTGTGAAACCGTCCTAAAAAAATAAAAATAATCGTTTGTTTTTAAATTTTCGTTTTCGACATTACCTCAGTAGCTAATCCTTGATTGGCACCTTTGTTTAGGAGGAATTTGACGACGGCGTCGTGGTTTTCTTGTGCTGCCATGTACAGCGGCGTGAAACCATTTAATGATTGAACGTTCACATTAGCACCTTTATCGACCAACAGACGAGCAACTTCTTCTTGTCCGGCTAGAAAAAAGTATAAAATAATGGTTTTTTGGGGTTTTTTAGTTTTACCAAGAGCTGCTATGTGGAGAGCAGTGTTGCCCTTTTTGGTTGCAGCATCTACGACGCATCCTCGGATTAGAAGCTCTTGAACTATCTCGTTGTGACCATCTTTGGCAGCCAGATGAAGAGCGTTTAGTCCATTCTGAAAACAAAATTGGTATCAATATCAACCAAAGTCCAAATTGGTCAAAAATGCCATCGTGGGGCCAACGTGTTAACTTACCGCATTGCATGTGTTGATGTCGACACCTTGCTCGACCAATTGTAGGACTTTATCGAGTTGCCCAGCCCTGGCTGCTCTCAAAAAACTCGTCCCAGGATCAGACTGAAAAAAAATTTTTTTTTTAAATCTCATTGTCTAATAAAGGAAAAACAGGAATCAGATTTCTTATGGTGTTCTGAAAGTGATGAAAACCATCTTTGGATAAATAATAAAGCGAAAGTTGTTTTCAGACAATTTTTTTTTTAAATTGCATTTCAAAATTTCATAAATTGGGTTCAATTCGCCAAAGATTGAAATTTTCTCCAAATACTGAAGAAAGTTGACATGCAGATGATAAAAAATTGCGTTTTTTTATTTTTAAATAAATAAAAACCCTGCAAAATCGTTGGTGGGCGGGTTGTGTGGGAGGACGAAATGCTCAGCTACTGCTAAAAAAATTTTCAGTAGGTCAATACGTCTTTTGAATATAAAACAAAATTTAAATATTGGGGTCAAACTATTATAATGCGAAAAAGTTCTCATTATAATTTTAGAGTCAAAACGATGAATGAAACGTTTAAACTTCTTTTTTTGACCGCCCTGAATAAAGCTCAAGGTCCACACGAATGGAAATGACGCAATGCAATGATCTCATAGAGCCCGTGTGGCTCGTATGGCTCAAAAAACGAGCTAAAATAACCATTAATTCGTAAAATGAGAAATCTGGCCAAAAAATACCATTCTCGCCAAAGGAGTCATCAGGTTCGTTTCTGCAGAAAAAGTTCGGAAATCTGCCTAAAAAAGATTCTCGTCGAAAAAGGAGGGAAATCTGCCTATAATGGAATATAATAATCGAAATAGGAAGAATAAATGCCTAAAATGGTTCATTCTGGTCGAAAAAGGTTGGTAATCTGTCTAAATAAGGATCGTTCTCGTCGAGAAAGGTGGTAAATCTCCTAAAAAGGGTCATTCTAGTCGAAAAAGTTAGGATACTGCCTAAAATGGATCATTCTCGTCGAAAAAGGTGGTGAATCTCCTAAAAAGGGTCATTCTAGTCGAAAAAGTTAGGCAACTGCTTAAAATAGATCATTCTCTTCGAATTAGGTTGGTATCTATCTAAAAAAGGATCATTCTCGTCGAAAAAGGTGTTAAATCTCCCAAAAAGGGTCATTCTAGTCGAAAAAGTAGGGTAAGTGCCTAAAAGGAATCATTCTCGTCGAAAAAGGTGGCATATCTGCCTAAAAAGGATCATTCTATTCGAAAAAGTTGGGTAAATGCCTAGAATGGATCATTCTCGTCGAAAAAGGTGGTAAATCTCCTAAAAAGGGTCATTCTAGTCGAAAAAGGTGTTAAATCTCCCAAAAAGGGTCATTCTAGTCGTCGAAAAAGGGGTTAAATCTCCCAAAAAGGGTCATTCTAGTCAAAAAAAGTAGGGTAAGTGCCTAAAAGGAATCATTCTGGTCGAAAAAGGTGGCAAATCTGCCTAAAAAGGATCATTCTATTCGAAAAAGTTGGGTAAATGCCTAGAATGGATCATTCTCGTCGAAAAAGGTGGTAAATCCCCTAAAAAGAAGCATTCTAGTCGAAAAAGTTGGTAACTGCCTAAAATGGATCATCCTCGTCGAAAAAGGTAGAAAATCTGCCTAAAATGGGTCATTCTATTCGAAAAACGCGAGAAATCTGCCTAAAATGGATCATCCTCGTCGAAAAAGGTGGAAAATCTGCCAAAAATGGATCATCCTCGTCGAAAAAGGTTGATAATCTACCTAAACTGGATCATTGTCGTCAAAAATAAAACTTCGAATTCTGCCTGAAGAATAATTTTCATCGAAAAAGGTCCTCAAAAAGTCAACATTGTTCTAAAAAACTGGTCAATTTCAAACCTGCTTGAACATGAAAATAGCTTTATTCCTTCGAAACTACTAGGCACATACCAAACAGCTTTTCTAGTCCATAAAAAACGAAAAAGTCAATAGAACAAAAGAATGGAATAGAAAACAAGTGGAACGATTTTGGGGGACCCTCCCGCATATACGGAGTCCGGAAATGAAAGGCTGAGTGAATTACAAATTAGGAATCTCCGATGACATCAGACCCGTTAGCCAACCGAGAGTGCACCCTTAAAAATTCCAATTTCTCTTCACTTTTGCAAAGACCAGTTTCACCTGATGATATAAGAACGAAACCGGTCACTCCCCGACATGAAAATTTTTGACAATTTTGAGGTTTTTGACCTATGCCACGGGTTAAGCGAGTGAGACGAAAATTCGACGTTTATCGGCCCCATTAGGATTGTTTAGAGGTTGTTTAGTGGGGGGTCCGAAACTATAAACGGTTTAAAATCCTGTCTATGATTCTGATTGATACCTACTTTGTTTGTTTACGATCGTTCTTCACGCGGAGGTATCAACATTCAAACTTGGCAACCTTTCAGACACCGTAAACAAATTAACGCTTCCAGATGTTGCTCTTTTAAGTTCTATTTTAGGGACCTAAAAGTCAGAGGAAGAATCGCTTTTTGAGATGCGATTTTTGTAGAAAAGATATGCTCAGGAAAAAAGCGGATGCTTTAACTACTTCCCGAAATGTCTTCTCTCATTATTTCGAAGAGTCTCTACTTACGTTAATAACCAATTAACCCACATTTCTTTCAAAAAGCGATGTTTAACTCGCCATTATTTAGCGATAGCGTTTTCTAAGAAAGAAGAGACTTCCGATGCCGTGGTGCCCCGAATCCTGTTCAAGAGAGATCTTGAAAGGAGTGGCTAAAAAAAGGCTCAACTCCTTATTTCGGATGCTATAGCTATGAAAAGGATAGGCCACATGGGGAGTCTTCTTTCGGTCGAAAAAATGTGGTGAGAACATCCTTAACTCTATAGACTCCTCCACAAAGACTATACTCCCCCACTTCCATCATAGGAACTGTCCTCATCCCTCCCCTAACTACCTCAAACCTCCTTGACCTTCCCCACACCACCCCTACCATCGTCGACATTCCCCACACCTCCCCTACCCTCTTCTGAATATGCAGGTCTCCTTTACCCCGGTCTATCACTGCTTTCAAGGCTTTGAGCCTAAAAAGTCATTTTTTTTCTATAACATTTTAGCCTCATATAAGGAGAAAAAGTTGATTTTGATGTCTAGGCCTAGATTTGCGACCTTCAAGGCCGCCGTTGTCGATCGATGACGATGAAGTTTCGAGAGGGATAATGAATCGGCAGATTTGTTTATTTTCCCCTCGACTTAAAATCGATAAATATTTTATAATGGCGATCTCGATTGTTTTTAGGGAGGTGAGAAATTTACGAGATGCGCACAAAATGAATATTCGATTAAAGCGTGCAGTCATCGCTCAATTGGATGAAAGAATGGCGAATGATTCATTCGTTCCCGAGATGAAAATTAATGTCAATCAGATGGCTCTCAATAAGGTGCGCGCTTAATTAAATTCTTGGAACGGAATTTCTGGTACATAAGTACGAATTACCGCATGAGGAAAAGCCGGATTGAGGACAAACCGGGGAAAAGGAGAAGGAACGCCATAACTCGATCTTTTTCAAAAATTCGGGGCTCTACAGACCTCTCCACTAACACCAAATATCCCTCCCTTCATCCCATACTTCCCCACCCTCCGATCACTTCCAACATCTACCTCCCTCCAACATTCCACCACTCCCCTATCACCTCCTCTACACTAGTCGATCCTCTCCCACCCTCATCCCATCTCTACCATCCTCCCCCAACACTCCACCACCTCCCACTACTCTCTTATCACCTCGCCTACACTCCTCGACCCTTCCCCACCGACCCTCACCCAACCGGTGTGTAAATTTGGTGAAGGGCAGGGTTGCCAGATTGGGCCTTGAAAAAGTAGCCATATTCGCGATAAATCGCCCAATCTAGCAACAATGTCAACAGCCCAACTTTGTCAAAGTGCAGGGTTGCCAGATTGGGCCCTTAAAAGTAGCTCAATTCGCTACTAATCGCTCAAACTGGCCACTCTCAATAGCCCAACTTTGTCAAAATACAGAGTTGCCAGATTGGGCCTTGAAAAAGTCTGGCAACACTGTACTTTGACAAAGTTTGGCTGTTGACATTGTTGCCAGATTGGGGCATTTATTGCAAATTCGCTACTTTTTCAAGGCCCAATCTGGCAACCCTGGTGAAGGGGGAAGGGTCAAGGAGGGTAGGAGAGGTGATGGGAGAAAGGTGAGAAGTGAAATGCGTGGAAGAGTATTTTTGAGGAGTACAAGCAGAATTTTTGCAAAGTTCAAGTTATGGAGTCCAGAAAGGTGGACCTTTGTAATAAACCAAAGTTATATTCTTGACAGGAAAAGTTTGACACAGAAATTTCACACCTCGGAAAATGACCCATATAGTGGTTATAAAACAAAAGAAGGAAATTATCAAGTTTACGACATAAAAGAAAAAAGCGTTTAACCTATTTTCCTTGAAGAAACTGTGAGGAGGTGGTAAGAATAAACAAGAAGAGCATTATGCGGTCCTTAAGTCATATTCTGAAGCCCGCATTGGGGGGTGATATCTCAAAAGAGTTAATTCTATCGACCTTCTTTTTTTCCTCTACCCTCGTAACTCCCAGACTGACGTCTCTGGGATAATTTCCGACAGGAACTTTCCCATTGTTGGTAAAACACAATCGCCAGGATGAGGATTAATGTAAACCGAGTTTTCTTGACGGCTTGAGAGAAAGGAAAATTTTCACCTCATCGAAACATTTTACACGGTGAACGAAAATTTCGGTTCGAAATCGTTATTTCAAAGGACGGACAGTTCAAGATAATGTCAGTCGAAACTGACATAGCCTATCTCATTCTACACCTTTGTTCCAAGGACAAAACGGGCTTTTGGCGATAAAAAAACAAACTTTCGCTATGTGAATATTTATGAGTCATCTTTTAGGCAATTGGCAAATATTGGAGGGTCTTTATAACGAGATTAGTTTCAATCTAACGGCCCTTGAAAGTTCAAGGGGTTCAATACTAGTCAATAGATCAAGTGCCGGATTTAGGGGGATGGGGACCCTACCCTGGGAACATGCCAAAATGCCCCTTCCTCTAAAATTTTGCTGGACTTAAATCGAAAATAAACGTTTCCATTGGCCCAACTAGGTGGTGCAAGGGTGCGGCCTATAACATCAACTGAGTAGGTAGATAAATCGAATTCATGACTAACCGAAATCTGACTGTTTTGTTTTTTTCTGGTAGTTTCACCGTAAAAAGTTACGGAATGTGGAAACAATGCCGTAAAAGGAATAGGACCCCCAAGGGAAAAATATCGCAGGTCGCCATGACCTATAAACCCCACCGGTTACCTCAATGCTGCACAGTCCCGACCTCGTCTTTCAGAAAAACCGCCGATTCGCTTCATTTTAATCGAATAAGTTCGTTCAACTCCATTCATCATATTTTGCGGCTAAATTCGTCAAGAAAAGCTTTCAGGAATTTTTTTAACGGGAGAAAAACCCTAAAAACTGTAATAATTCAAGGATCCCGATTTCTGCGGAAATCAGGAAATGAAATTTTCATCCGATCCCAAGAGAATGCAAGCTCTGCACTGAATTCTTATGTTTTATTTTGCTCTCCTAGATCCTTTTCTAAGATTTATAACGTCATAAAATAGAAATTCCTAGAAGCCAATTTTTATACGATTTCCTGTAATCGATATAATGTTATATTAAGATTTCGAACAGAAAATGGTCGTACATATCCTATAAAATAATAAAGAAGTCAGGATGAGTGTAGCAATTCCGTTAGCTTTTAATCTTCGTAGATGAATTAAAAGGGGGCCATTCATTTTCCCCTGTTATCATGCAACCCATGGTCACGTATATTTTGAACAATATCCTTTCGAGCCTATGCGTTGGAATCATTTACTATAGGTTGTTCTGAATATTAAAATCTGTGATGGGGCATTTTGTCGAGTATTGAGGGATTGGGAGAATGTTGGAGGTGATCTAGGGATAGAAAAACGTTGTCAACAGGCTTTAGTGCCATCAAGATTAGTTTAAAAATCAAAAAATTCATAGCCCGCTATTCTGCCTGTCTACGACAATTCAATTCAAGCGATGACGCAAATAAAAAGTGCATTCAAACATCCCGCATGTCAAAACAGCCGATAATTCACACACTTGTTCGGTAAACGACTAGGAAGTTATTTTGAAAATTACGTGAATTAATTTTTCACTTTTAACTTTCATTTCACACGCTTTTTACTTAGTGATGCAAAGAAAAACATTTTTTTTCGTCGATGAAAAAGAAAAAATCTACTTGATCTAACCTTGAAATACGCCCTCGCTACGATGCAAATAAATGAGAAAAAAATCAGAGAACGTGTTGTTATTATTTTCTTTTAAAAACTGAAACACAACATCAGAAGTGGGATTCAAAATTGTTTAACTTCCATAAAAATGGACCTGTGACCGGAACTAATAGGTTTAAAATCGCTAAAAGCATTCTACTCATCCCCTTGATTGACCCAGATTTTTATTCGAATTTTTCGGTAGCTAAAATTCAAGGGTCAAAATACCAATTTGGGAAAGAGGGTACAATTATTTTGTTACCTAAGAAATCAATGACTTATAGTTAGATAAAAATGATTTCGTTGTATTTTACGTGTTCCGAGACACGAGGGTTTGATAAAGGACGAAATTAATGAGCACTTAATTTAATTAAAATTCATCCTCTGGTCTGAGAGGGTCCAATTATATTAGAAAAGCTATACGCGTATGTGGGGCGGCTTGGAAAAATTCAACGCGAATATCAGAGAACGAAATTAAGGGCATCCTGTCCTATAAAAATATTGAACGAATTCTACGAAATTCGAGGCGATCCTTCAATCGTTTAAAAGACAGGATGGGCAGCGTGGGTAACCAAGGTTACGTAAAAACAGACAATTTTCGGCCCACATTTGCATAGTTTGAGAGAGAAAAAAATGGATTTTTTACAACCGTTTAATCATAGGCGCCGCTCCCGTTTACCGTGCAATTTTGCATTATTTATGAGTATTTATCTACTATCATCAAAATTTTAACTTCATTTCCGTATTTCAACGACTAAAATTCATTTCCAAGAGATGCTGGAGCCATATTGCTTTCTTGTTAGCGAAAAACTCGTTATTCTCGGTAATTTGAAGTAAAATACTCGTGCGTTTATCGAGAAAGAGAGAGAGAGAGAAACGTCGGAGACTGCGGGAAGTCAGTTCCATTTTCTCATGCTTCATGCTCTGACTCTCCACCGAGTCAGTGAACTCCGAGGTCCAGTTAAGATCGTCCTGAACGTCAAAAATTAAAACAAAAAAGTATAAAAATAAAGAATCGTGTAAAGTTCAGCGGCGTTCTACTTTTTCGCATGCTTCTAATTATCGGAATGCATGCATGTCTTGAGGGCCGTTTTCGAAACTCGAAAAACTAGACACGAAGTCGAATCCGACGTTTTGGGAACTTTAGGGAGCTATTCACCTTGAGTGACCCCTTGCGTTCAAAAAAAAGCTCGACGGCTCTCTACAGGAGTAGGTTATCGGCTAGAATTTAGGTTTCCGGTGCTTAAAATGGTCAAAAAACGGCGAAAAAAACGGTTTTTACTGACTACTTTGGACGCAGAGAGTTTAGGGATGATATTATTTTTCAAGGAGGATCAAAAATCAGGGAAATCACAACAAAACTTCAAACTTCCATAATTTCTAAAATTTTTGAACTATTGAATCGATACTTATACTGTTAGAAAGCTCTTTAAAATAGCTTTCCAACGGTAAAAATATCTATAAAATCGTGCAAAAATAGTGGAATTTATGAACGTTTGATCGTGAGAAAAAAAAATTGAGGATTTTTAAATTAGTAGGTAACTGTCGACTTCATCGGTCTGGTAGTTCCATAGTTAACGTGAGGACAATAGAACTTTTTTTAAATGGCCGCCACTATTTTTTCTTGATTACAAATTGATCTCGGGAAAAAAGCGGAAGTTCAAAATTCGTCAAGGGTGGAGACAAACGTGAGTTTTTTCAACTTTTTAACGAAGCCCATTTTAAGGGCGTCATTTTTCAAGGGGAAGACGGTCCGTTGTAAAGAGTAGGGGTCTTTAAATGAGCCTCTTGTACCGCAAAAAAATTAATACATTCTATTGAGAAAAAAAGGGGTTCCTTTAGAACTCAAAAGGCTTTTTAACGTTCTTTGTGATAAAAACTGCATACAAATCACAACTAAAAAAGAGATATGTGTAGAAAGTCTCCTACTTCAATTCTCGATTACTCCATATATGGAGTATAATTAGAAGGGTTTGAGGTCATCATGCGGTTCGGTGGTATGAACTACGAGCGTCGACGTCCGGAATACCGGAGATTCGAAAATATGAGGACGTAATCGACATAATTCGCTGACATTGAGACGCCCACGAATTTGATGAGAACCAGGGCATGTCATCTCTCATATTCGTCCACCCACGGCGGATGAATCGTTGACAAATGGCGGCAAATGTTGAGAAAATTTTAAACGCTTTAGACATCGGGAGTTAACGAGTCCCTATCAGACGTTATCGCCATGTCGTTTTTCTCATATCACACATTTTTAAGTGGCTTCACCCTCACCTGGTTTTCAAAGAGAAAAAAAAGTTCTAAATAAAACCAAACTTGTTTTTTACATATTCCACAGAAAGGAATTACCAAGTACATACACCTAAATAAAATCTGAAGTCGGTAAAAAAGAGATTTTTATTTTACATGTGGCGTAACGCTTGGATTTTCATTTTTATGCGTCTAGCAGATGTCCTTTTTTCCTGTATTGGCCTTAAAATATTTTGTTCCAACAAAGTAAATTATTTCTTGAAAAAACTAAGAACATGGAAAGCCAAAAACAGTTTTTTCGGATTATCAATGTTTTTATTTACAACATTTTGAAGTGCAAATTAATTCAAAATAATTTTTTTATGGCCTATAAATTATAAGAATGAGGGTGGCACATTTCACAACCTAATAAACAATCAATGACGTAATCAAAAAGACAAAAACCGACCGCAAAACGCCCATGGCCATCTAAAAACCATCACGTCAAATTAAAATGCCACGAATTAAATTAATATAAAATATGCCAATTCAGATTTCTTAAGGGCCCATCCAGCGCCGGTCGCGAGGGCGGGGCGACCCGCATAACACGAGGGTTTTAAAACTTATCCCTCCCCTTCAATTGGCAGGAGGAGCCGGTTCTCTACGCTCACTTGTCTTTGATTCGTTGAAAAACCCGCGTGATTCAAAATTTGTTGAGATAGTATTTCAATGATAACTAAAGATTGAGTCATCGGAATTGATTCAAAATTTGCATACTTATGTTCTTTGTTATGAGGAGCGCATTTCACTAAACAATTCTTTAAAAAGTTTTTAAAAAAATTTAAACATACTACAAAGATTTATTTTTATTACAATAAGTTTAGTGGAATGCGCGGAGAAATAAATAAGCTTCATTTTAAAAAAAAGTCCGGTCCAGATCGGATCATTTTTCTATGAGCTATCATTGAATAACTGTTTTCACGGCCCCTTAAATAAGGAAGCAGACCTTTCATCGACCAAAAAAAGGTAAAACTTGAAAGTCTAATCCTGTACTTCAGTTTTTTTTGTGATTCTTGGAGGTTAAATGGCAAAAAAGGAAAGGTCGAGGAGGCCCATTAGGAATGGGGAACGTCAACGACAAAAAGTACTCGAGTTGGCTCGAAAAAATTGAAAACCAACAATAACGGCGACTTTCTCGGATAATCATAGATCTTCGGTCAAGGTCTGATAATCTCGTCATCGGTTGCGTGCCAACGCATCCTCAAGCAGTGATCTTGAAATTGTTGTTCCTCCTATTTTCCATTGTACTGTTAATTACAGAGAATTTTAAAACCCAAAATAGGGCTTTGATTGTCAAGCATTTATTTCATATGCCTCAAAAAAAGAAGAAAATTAGAACGGCGTCGCAGGGTCAAAATGACTCTAAATAGACTACTTGGAGAGGCAATAGTGGTATTGTAAATTAGATTATAAACTATGGAATTGTGGTAATGATTGATAGGAGCAGGGGCGGACTGGCCCGCGCGGCGCCCCCCCGGTCGGGTTTTAGCGTTATTTTTGCACAATGGCTCCCAAACTGGGGGCGTAAGTTGTCCCCAGGGGGGTGTGGGAAAACTCAAAAAAAAATTTTTGTGTGTGCAAATATCCCCAAAAATTTGTCAAAAACCTCAAAATCAACCTTTTTAAAGCCTAATTTTGGTTAAAAAAAAACCTCGAATCAACATTTATGAAGCCTAATTTTCGTCCAAAAACCTCGAAATCAACATTTAAAAAGCTTAATTTTGGTCAAAATACCTCGAAATCAACATTTTTAAAGCCTGATTTTCGTCCGAAAACCTCGAAATCAACATTTAAAAAGCCAAATTTTGGTCAAAAACCTCAAAATCAACATTTTTAAAGCCTAATTTTGGTTAAAAAAACCTCGAATCAACATTTATGAAGCCTAATTTTCGTCCAAAAACCTCGAAATCAACATTTAAAAAGCCAAATTTTGGTCAAAAACCTCAAAATTAACATTTTTAAAGCCTAATTTTTGTTTAAAAAAAAAACCTCGAATCAACATATATGAAGCCTAATTTTCGTCAAAAACCTCAAAATCAACATTTTTAAAGCCTGATTTTGGTCAAAAAACCTCGAAATCAACATATATGAAGCCTAATTTTCGTCCAAAAACCTCGAAATCAACATTTAAAAAGCCTAATTTTGGTCAAAAACCTCAAAATTAACATTTTTAAAGCCTAATTTTGGTTTAAAAAAACCTCGAATCAACATTTATGAAGCCTAATTTTCGTCCAAAAACCTCAAAATCAACATTTTAAAGCCTGATTTTGGTCAAAAAACCTCGAAATCAACATTTATGAAGCCTAATTTTCGTCCAAAAACCTCGAAATCAACATTTAAAAAGCCTAATTTTCGTCAAGAACATCAAAATCAACATTTTTAAAGCCTAATTTTCGTCAAAACCCTCGAAATTAACATTTGATGCCTAATTTTCGTCCAAAAACCTCAAAATCTACTTTAATTTGACAGTTTTTTGTCAAAAACCTCAAAATCAACATTTTAAAACCCAAATTTCATCCAAAAACCTCAAAGTTAACATTCCAAACTTTGGGGGGGGGGCAAAGGATTTAATTTGTTTAAAAGGGGGGCGCACTGTGAAAAAGTTTGGGAACCTCTGTTTTTGCCAAATATATTTTTCTAAAAGCCAATTTTCTGTTAAAATTTTTTCCCCCCCCCCCATCCGGGCGCCCCCTTAACTGAAAACCCACCCACACCCTAAGGTCCCAGTTCGCCCCTGGATAGGAGAAATACAAAATTAACAAAACTTATTCGATGTTGCCATAGCGAGAGTTTCATACTGAAAAAAGGCTAAAAAATATATAATTTCAATAGAAAAAAAGACGATTCGCGAGGATGAGGCACGAATTATTGTCTTTATGTTGCATAATGACACTAATAAGTTAAAATAAGAAGAAAGTTTTTTTAACGCTGATTTAATTGTTCATCTCCCACAGAGCTTTTGTAAATGATATTTTTATCACTTCTTTAAACAATATTGAAACTGATTAAACTAATGCATTTATTTATGACAGGAAACGGTTAAGAAGTCGTTTTAAAAGTTCCTTTCTTCACTTCACGGATTTAAAAGTACGGAAATGATTGCTTTTCAGGTTGCTCACTTTTAAAAAATGGTAAGGGGGGAATGCACGCGATTGTCTGGATCTTGTCAAATGGAACTTCCTCAAAACTTCTTATCTTTATACATTATTCCTTTCTTACATGTTTCTCTAACCAAATTTACCCAATTTACTTCAATTTTTCAATTACCGCATTAATCTCCCCAAATAGACGAACACTAATTCCCAAAATCACCCACCTTGAACAACACTAGTTCCCTACAGCCCCCCTCAAAAAACACTCCCCCACCTAACGAACGAAACTAAATATAAACCCCGCACCAATAATCCTCTCCTAAACATAGCCCCAACAAATAAATTCTCCCCTCCTCCAAAAACACACAAGCCACTCTCCCCCCAAACACCTACCATTAACCCCCAACCTATCATCCTCCACTTATGCCCCCAAGAACATACTCATCCCTCTCCCCAAAACACAAACTCACCAATTAATTCACTCAGACACCCCCCAAACATAAAGAACCTACCATCCATAGGTATCATCCCTTCGAACTGCACTAAGTCCAAAAACCCCTCGTCTATCAAACTCTCCTAACCACAACCCCCAACAAATAAACAATCCCCTCCCTTCAAAACACAAAAGCAACTCTCCCCCAAACACCTACAATTAACCCCCAACCTATCATCCTCCACTTAACTATATATAACCCCAAGAAAATGCTCACCCCTCTCCCCAAAATACAAACTCAACAATTAATTCACTCAGACACCCCCAAACACCAAAGAACCTACCATCCATAAGTATCATCCCTTCGAACTGCACCCTCCCCCGAAGGCCAAAAAAGCCCTCGCCTATCAAACTCCTAACCACAAACCCCAACAAATAAGCAATTTCCTCCTCCCAAAACACAAAAGCAACTCTCCCCCAAACACCTACAATTAACCCCCAACCTATCATCCTCCACTTAACTATATATAACCCCAAGAAAATACTCACCCCTCTCCCCAAAATACAAACTCGACAATTAATTCACTCAGACACCCCCAAACACCAAAGAACCTACCATCCATAAGTATCATCCCTTCAAACTGCACCCCCCCCCAGTCCAAAAACCCCTCGTCTATCAAACTCTCCTAACCACAACCCCCAACAAATAAATAATCCCCTCCTTCAAAACACAAAGCAACTCTCCCCCAAACACCTACAATTAACCCCCAACCTATCATCCCTCCACTTAACTATATATAACCCAAGAAAATACTCACCCCTCTCCCCCAAAATACAAACTCGACAATTATTCACTCAGACACCCCCAAACACCAAAGAACCTACCATCCATAAGTATCATCCCTTCGAACTGCACCCCCCCCCCAGTCCAAAAACCCCTCGTCTATCAAACTCTCCTAACCACAACCCCCAACAAATAAACAATCCTCTCCTCCCAAAACACAAAAGCAAATCTCCCCCAAACCCTACTTATCATATCACTACTTACCATCCTCCACGAACTACCAATCATCCTTTCCTAACCACATCCTTCTCCCCTTAAACATAAAAGCAGCAACTAATAAAATACCTGCCAACATACCCAACATCTTGAGCAGACACTAACTTGCTTATTATACTTTTCAACGATATTTCAGCATTCTTGAACCAATAATAGCACACATTTCGCTTTAAAACAGAATAGTATGGTATTTTGTTGGTTTCAAGGCTAAAAAACCATTTTAAAAGCTCAGAAATGGCCATAAGAAAAGTAGTCTTATCAAATATTAATTTTTTCATGAATTCTTGAGAGTAAAAGGCTTGTTGAACTTTTCTATGGAGATTTCTAGGAATTTGATCGGAACCGGTGGAATAACTGGTTTACTTTTCTTTATGGTGTACCAACAAATAGACAAGTCAACTTTTAATCCTTTGGGTTTAGAAGGGCGAGAGGGGATTAGAGTAAACAAAAAGGCAATAATTGAAGGATTAAAGGATTAAAATGAAAGTGAAGTTTGGAGATTGAAAAATGGTTTTTACCTGCTTTCCTGTGGGTTTGGGAAGAGTCTCGGTCCCGTTGACAACCGGAGCTTTGTCCGCATCTTTTTCGTTCGGAATGATCGTTTCGATCGTCGGCATTTTGTCCAAATTTTCAAACTACACTTCCGAAAACTGAACGGTTTACATTATTCGAAACGGGGGAAAAGTTAAGAAAAAAGTTGAGTGACAAAAAATCGATAACTCACTGAAGTGGACGCGGGAGGACAGAAAATTAGAAGGTGAAAAAAATTTAAAAAAAAGGAAAACACAAAATTGAAGTTTTTGGAATGTCGGAGGGAGATAACAATGGAGCGGAGGAGTTCACAAAATTGACTGGAGCTGTCAGGATGGGAAGATCGTTTCTTTAACGCACGCTCCAAAGGCGAAGGTGTAAACATAAACACTGAAAATCGAGGGAGGAAAAACAGATGGCAGTAGTTGCCCCAAAAAGCTAAAACCGCTCCCCACTCGAAAACCGAGCTTTTTGTTTGAAGAGCGATCTGTCAGTGTCGAACGTTAACTTTTGTTTCAATCTTTCTCCACTAGAATGCACTACAAAACCCGCCTTTTTTAAAAATCTAGTTTTTTCTTCGCCAAGAGGGTGCGTACCACGAGGGAGAAGCCAGTTATTTGGGGGAGGCTTAGGGGTATTCAGTGCAGGATGAGGGCAGTAGGTTTGGGGTACTAGTTTGTGGAGTTTAGGGTATTCTGAGGAGGTTGGGTTCTTTGCGGGAAGTTGTGGTGTTATGGGAGATGGCTACCGTTTTTGGACAATTTTAAGGCAAAAAATGGGGAGTGACCTCACCAAAACACTCCTAACCACGAGGATCCTATTAGGGTGTGCTTACTGCCAAAGTTGCTGCATAGGAGAGGCTAGGGATGTTGGGACATTCAGGGGGATGATAGGGATGATTTGGGAGGTTGGGGGAGCCGTGGGAGAGTATGGGGGTTGTTTTGAATAATTTGGGGTATTCAGAGAAGGTAGGGGTGTTTGGGGGAAGTTTGGGTGTTTACGGGAGGTTAAGGTGATTGGGGGATTTTTGGGGAGGTTGAGATTACACACTAACCTATTAGACCTTAACCTCCCGTAAACACCCCAACTTCCCCCAAACACCCCTACCTTCTCTGAATACCCCAAATTATCCAAAACAACCCCCATACTCTCCCACGGCTCCCCCTGAATGTCCCAACATCCCTACCCTCTCCTATGCAGTAACTTTGGCAGTAAACACACCCCAAAAGGACCCTCGTGGTTGGGAGTGTTTCGGTGAGGTTACTCCCCATTTTTTGCCTTAAAATGGGTATTTGGGGGGGGGGGTACGAAAATTGAGGGCGTTATGGAGAGGTTGGTGTGATTGTGGGATTTTAATGGAAGGTTGAGATTGTTTGGGGATTTGGGCCTTGGGGTTTATTTGGGGAGGGGTGACGGATGGGGTTATTAAGTGGAGGTTGGGGTTGTCACAGCAATTCATTTGTAGTTCCAAAATTTTTCCATCTCTGCTTGGATAGGCCCTCCATAACCCAAGAATATAAAAGATCAATCTGCGATTTTGCTTTTAAAATCAATTATTTATAACTTGTTTATGTCCTTTATTTTTAATGATAGTTTTCCTAGTTATAAGCGTGAAATGGAGCTTTTTTTTATGTCCTAGGAGGAATACACTGTATCAAAAGCCAAGGTCTTCCCTCCATTGTGCTCTGACTGTGACTGACCAATGATGGGACAAAAAAATTCTTGAGCGTAAAGAGATTTTTTCTCTTCTTATTTTCCGACATTGAATTACCCAAAGGTTATAAATTGAGGCGAGAAACTTTTTCGCATGCCATTTTCGATATGTCGTTCGCCATTTTAGGAGCACTTCTGTTAGTGACGTATAGCAAAGCAGACGATAAATGCAGCAAAGTTTGGTCCAAAGGAGCCGAAATTGCAAAGTCGGAGTTTCTCAATTACATCAACAGGTCGGAAACTGATATCCTCAATAGGCAAACATGGAAATGGAATAGCCAAGGTTCAGGTTCTTGGGAAGTTTTTTACAACGACTGGGCCAAAAAAGGTAAACAAAACTTACATTATTGAAAAAAATTCAAATTTAATCTTTAGGTGTAAAATCTGGAGGTTTTTACTACTATAGGCCCAACAGACAAAGGCATTCTTACGCCAAATGGAGGCTGGTTGATAAAAATCTTTTAACATGGAGTTCAGACGATCAAAAACTACCATTTGAAGCTTGGAATCTTACTTTGTGCAATTCAAAAATCAAAATTACATTTGAACCATCAAAAACCAGTTGGCATTTCCATTTAGGTTAGTATGAAAAGGTTAACTACTGTCAGTACACCAAAAAAAGCAAAATGGCGGTTAAAATCCACCAATCAGGTACCACTTAGGGGTTCAATTTAAGGAAAGAACTAGCAATCTAGGTTACAAATTTTCATTCCTTTATGTTTCTCGCATTTCCTAATTTTATCATTTTGAAGGAAACATTCGAATACAAGGTGGCGAATCAGGAAAAATGTTTGTCAACGAAAATTTCTTTTCGGTAAATATAAATTTTTAAATGAATAAAAGTTTAATAACAAATTTTAAAGCCAAGCTATAAAAAAATGTTGTCACATTTGAAGAAGCATCGGCACCGCAGAGACGAACCTGATGTGGAAAAAATAGAAGATTCCTCACTTTGGAACAAACTAAAAGGATATTTCAAAGAACTTTTTGACCAAGGTATAAAATTTAAATTTTTTTTTTAATGTATATTTTTGTTTAGGCCCTGAAGACCAAAGAGGATGGCTCACCAGAATCGCAGACTGGCTTTTAGGTTTTCTAGAGCGCCTTCTCTCATAGCAATTAGCCTCCGCCATAGCAAGTATGGCAGGATGATATCTCTTTGTTCCGATTGTAAATAACCCTGAAATAATAAGTATTCCTAAAAACAGGAAGTGGTCTGAATAATATCTTTATTGTATCTGGCATTGAAAAAATAAAAATTTTTACATCATTTGGGTCTTAATTTTTCAAAACTACATTGGACTCGCAACATGTTGGACAGTAAATTTTTACTTTTTTGTTTCATAGCTACTTTGGCGAACTGCTGTGAAGTAAGTAAATGGAAAAAAATCCAAAATTTAAATGTTGTGTTAGGACAAATGGAGTGTGGTTTCTGATGGGATAAAAGATGGCAACATTTTGTTTAAAAATACGTCATTGGCTGGGAAAAGCGAGCTTCTTTCTTGGACGTGGATAGCACCAAAAGGGGCTATATGGACTACGAGGCTTTTTAGGACTTTTAACGATGGTACGGAGCTAAATAGGGTTCTCATTTTATAATTTTGTTTTGAAGAAATTCTCTCTGGAGGGTTTATATTCAGACAATGGCCTAGAACGATGAACAGTAGAAGGCAAACGTTGATGTTAACGTGGAGGCAGGTCGATTCAAATTTTACATGGACGATCGATGGCGACAGCGAGATTTCGCAGATGGATTGGAAGGTTTTTGTTCCAAGTGTGGCCAGGTGGGGCTTCTTCCAGACTGGCGAAGGAACTTGGAATTTCCAAATCAGGGTTAACGGGACAGACACGATTATTCCAGGAATATCACAAAATGAAGACTTGGTAAAACAAATTTTTAAGTATTTTTAGTCCAGTCGCCAGAGAACTGCTGGAAGAAATTGGGGACTTATTGACACTTTACAGTTTGTTCAGGGCTATGGTGGGATGACTCTCTTAATTTTTCCAACTCGAGAAACCTGTGCTACCCTCAGGAGGGGCGAAAAACCAAGCTGATTTTCGGTTTTTTGCCTATAAGTCCTAAACTAAGCGTTTTATGACAAAACGCACTCTATTCGATATTGTAGGGCATACAATTTTCAACAATTTATAACTTAATAAATTTTCCCGTAACCTTACTGCTTATCGAGATACGCCCTATCAAAATTTGAGAATTTCAAAAAACAGATGGTTTAGGCCCTCTAATAGGTTCAATTAGGCGTCTGATGGGTCAGTTCTATGTTTATTGACCATAATGTGTTAGAGGGCCTAAACCATCTGTTTTTTGAAATCCTCAAACTTTGATAGGGCATATCTCGATAAGCAGTAAGGTTACGGGAAAATTTATTAAGTTATAAATTGTTGAAAATTGAATGCCCTACAATATCGAATAGAGTGCGTTTTGTCATAAAACGCTTAGTTTAGGACTTATAGGCAAAAAACCGAAAATCAGCTCGCTTTTTCGCCCCTCCTGAGGGTAGCACAGGTTTCTCGAGTTGGAAAAATTAAGAGTCATCCCACCATAGCCCCGAAAAAACTGTAGAAGTTTCAAAAAGTCCCCAATTTTTTCAATGTTAATGTATATATTGTCCGGACTATTTTGGTTTATAATTATTTTAGACATTGAGGAGGTATAAAAGAGAAGAATTTGAACCGACGACGACATCATCATATGAAGAGATGAACAATGGAACCGATGGGCGAAACTGGTTCCAGAAAATCGTCGACTATCTTTTTGGAGAAGGCGACCAAGCAAGAGGCATCAAACCAGGACTTTTCACTCGAGTGGGCGACTGGATGAGGAAAATTTCATGCAGGATAAGTGGAGAATGCGAACCTGGAACTCCATCGCCAGATTTCCCGACTATCCGACCTTCGCCGCCGATTCCTCCTAACCCTGAAGCGGAAACTATTTCAGAAGAATCAAAAAACAACGACGTTTAACGTCAAAAGGAAAATTAAACAAAGGTTCCTCGATGAAAAAATAAAATAAAAACAAAATGTATTTATTCCTTCACAGGTCATACAAAGAAATATACAAATAAACATGTCTGGTCGGCGAAGGATTAAATCCATTTTCCCCTTCTTTATCCGCTCACTGAAAAAAAAAGTTACAAAAAATTAATAAAATTTAATAAAGAAAATTAAAATGTTAAATAAAACTGTTAACTGGACTCAAATCATTAATTGTGTTAACCAATACTAATTAGGTTTAGTGAGGCTCCTTGAAAATTCGGTGATTTATGGATTTTACGGGAAAAAAGTCCTAGAAAGTCGAGACTAGTCATTCTAAAGGTAATTACTAAGGACAGCTACTTAGAGAAATTTTTCGATATTATTAAGTCAATAGGGGGCTGAGAAATAACAATTTTAGTTTTCTTTGTCCATACTTCAAGAATTGTGACGAATTTTCAGGATACCCCATGAGTATTGGAACAAAATTCCTTCTGGAAAGACCCCAGTGGATTATAGGATTCAGAATGTACACAATCTTATCCAAAAAACCACAGAGATCCACCAAACACAACAAATATTAATTTAAACTAATCATTCATAAAAAATTGATTAATTATTAGCATGAAATCAAAGATTAGTTTTTTTCTACTCGGCACACGTTTCATGCCACCGTACCATATTAAAAAATTGAAAAATCTTCTTATTTCCTTGGCTGAAAGAGTATAATGTTTAAATTATAGTATAACAATAATGAAATGTTAAGACCGAAAAAAAAATTGATAGCACTTACTTTCTTTCCTGCCGTCGCGCCTATTTTGGCTTTCTTCGTACCCCTGACTTTCTTCATTCTGTTCTTCCTTTCCTTCCTCTGTTTTCTTGTTTGTTGTTTCTTCTCGAACAAACCGTGCTGAAAATAAAAAAAACGTTTTGAATCTTATCCCAAATTTTAAAGTGCAACTTTGGAAACTAGCACAGCATGTAAACATCTTCAAATGCAGAGGTTCCCTAACTATTTCACAGTGCGCCCAACTTTTAAACAAATGAAAACCCTTGCTAATGTCCTGAATGTTAACTTTGAGGCTCTTGAAGGAAATTTGGGTTTTAAAATGTTGATTTTGAGGTTGTTAACAAAAGAAATTGGCTCTTATAACCATGATTTGGGGGTTTTTGACAAAAAATTGTCACTTTACACTTGATTTTGTGGTTTTTTGACAAAAATTAGGCATTTATAAATGTTGATTTTGAGGTTTTTGAGGAAAATTTGGCTCTCTTAACCTTGATTTTGAGATTTTTGATGAAAAAAGGCTCTTAAAACTTTGATTTCGAGGGTTTTTTGCCCCCCGAAATTGGGCTTTGCAAATGTTGATTTTGAGGTTTTTCACAAAAATTTGGATTTATAAATGTTAATTTTGAGGTTTTTTGACGAAAATTAGGCTTTAAAAATGTTAATTTCGAGGTTTTTGGACGAAAATTAGGCTTTAAAGATGTTGATTGTAACAAAAATTAGGCTTTAAAAATGATGATTTCGAGGTTTTGGACGAAAATTTGGCTTCATAAATGATGATTTCGAGGTTTTAAACAAAATTGGGCTTTACACAAAAATGTTGATTTTGATGTTTTTCACGAAAATTTAGCTTTATAAATGTTGATTTTGGGGGATTTTTTAATGAAAATTAGGCTTTACAAATGTTGTTTTTGAGGTTTTTTACGAAAATTTGGCTTTTTAAATGTTGATTTTGAGGTTTTTGGATGAAAATTAGGCATCTTTAATATTGATTTCCAGGTGTTTTTGACGGAAATTGGGCTTTGCAAATGTTGATTTTGATGTTTTTCACGAAAATTTGGCTATATTTAAAGGTTTTTAAACGAAAATTAGGCTTAAAAAATGTCGATTTTGAGGTTTTTTTGACCGAAATTGGGCTTCACAAATGTTGATTTTGATGTGTTTCACGAAAATTTTGCTTTCGATACGTAGATTTTTTTTTTTTGACGAAAATTAGGCTTCATAAATATTGATTTCCAGGTTCTTTTTTTTTTATTGTCAAAATTGGGCTTCACAAATGTTAATTGTGATGTTTTTCACGAAAAAAAAAAAGGCTTTATAAATGTTGATTTTGAGGTTTTAAGACCAAAATTAGGCTTTGAAATGTTTTTTTTTTTTTTTTTAGGTTATACACGAATTGGGGATGTTTGGAAAGGGAAAAAGAAATAAAAATAAAAAACTTGAGCTAGCCCACACACCCCAGTTTGGGAACCACTGGTCAAATGGAAAAGTCGGCCAAAGTTGGGACACTGCAACCACAAAATCATATTTGTGTCCAAATTGCCTCAAAGGATCGGGCATCTTTGTGGTATGAATAGCTCAAAAGCTTCAGCAGTGTAGGATGCCAGTGCCTCTGGCCTCTTAGCTTCAACATACCCTAGCAAGCCTGTGTTTAGGTTCGAATTTCTTGGCGAAGTCCAACGTATCGTAAATGAGGCCAAAACCTGAAGATTTACCACCACCGAAATTCGTCCTGAATCCGAAAACGAAGATGACGTCCGGTGTCACCTTGTACATCTTGGCGAGCTTTTCCCGGATATCAGTCTTCTTCACAGACGAATGTTTAGGATGGGTAACATCCACGACCTACAAAAACCCCATTATAAACAAACACAAAAAAAGCTAAAACAATTATTACCATTTGTTTACGGCATAAAAGCCTGTTTGTCATAAATTTACGGGTTTTAATCGTAACGGTGCCTTCCGTCTAAAACAAGTTAGGTTATAAACATTAATTTTAAAATAAAACACAACTTAAAGACTTAAATACATAGAACATACGTAAAAACTATAAAATATAACATCTAGACATTAATTAACGTTAGATCGGCTTAATTTAATGCAATATTTATGGATAAAATTTACCATTTTTGATGCTAGTAATCACAACACGGATCACGACGAGCGAAGGAAGTTTTCTAAAGAATACTGTTATAACCTTCGTCGCTAATAATCAGTGTTGCCAACTATTCGGCATACCCATCGATGTATATAAGTTACCTGGATCGCTCGTCAGGCTCTCGCCTTGGGGTTTAAAATGATGCCAGTTGGTACCACTGCTTTCGAACAAGACCACGCCCCCAGCCCGACAACTCTCGGAAGTAGCGCTCCTGTCCTAAACTAAACTACACGGTTTCCACGGCAACGTCCGTTTTTCCCGCTTTGTTTAAACTGAGAATTTGTTTAAATTGTGAACTGGAGAAGTGTGCTCCACAAATCACACTAGATAAAGATGGTTGGAAATTTATTTTTTTGTGTAAACAACTTCTACTGGTGGCTCACACTGTCAAAAGTTGGGAAATTAAAAAATTTATAAGGGCTCCCATCGTGATTAAAGTTTTTGCACCATTGAACAAAACATAGTTGTTTCTTCAACAAATTACATTTTTATTAATGATTTATTTTCATAAATCACCTGATTCTTCACAATATTAACATAAAAATGGATGATGAACCAGGATTTTGAGTAGAGTAGGCTCAGTTTTCAACGCGGCAACGAACCATCTTTAAAAAAACGACGATTTTTTAATAGTACCTTACTAAAAAGTAAAAACCGCTGTTTAAAACATCACACGTTTACTCAGCATTTGTTTTCGAGAGGAGGGCGGGGCGCTGTTTAGTTTGGAAGACGCAAGACAGCGCCACTTTTGGTGGTGGACGAGTGCGAGTGGGGCCAACATAACATAGGATTCACTTTAAAAACCTCGACGAGCGATCCAGGTAACTTATATACATCGATGGGCATACCCTGGTTTGCACCATAGATTACCACGTCAAAACTGTTGAAAAACTGTTAAATATATAGTTTTAATTTCAAAATGAATATAAAATATTAATTATGTATAAATTTTAATATAATAAATTGAGTTTTAAGAATTTGACGAACTAAGGGAAGGTTATGTTGACGTTTAAGGTTCACACATCCACATTTCTATAGTTTTTCCCATTTTTAAGATTTTCTTTTTATAAATTGATGACTCTACAGTTAGTTTGAAATGGATCACAAATACGAGCAGGAGTCTGAAATTGAGGCTTTGAATTCGATCTATTTTGGTGAAGTCGAAGGTAAATGAAGAATTCCACGTGTTTGTCTTATTTTGAATGGAAAATTTAATGTCTTTTCTTGTAGTTCTTTCGACAGAACCTGACGTGTTCATAATTCCGGTCAAATCTGACGATTACGATGAAGGGTCGACTGGGATGCTGTGTAGACTCAGGTTTGAATATACACCGACCTATCCAGAAGAGATGCCTATCATCGGAATAGAAGATTCGGAAAATCTGGAAGACGAAGAATCTGAAGAACTTCTCAATTTTCTTATCGATCAAGTAATTATTGCCCTAACTTTTTTAATTCTAATCTTTTGATAGGCGAAAGAAAATTTAGGTATGGCGATGGTCTTCACGTTAGTCTCCTCTGCCCATGAATGGATCAATTTGAAATGCGAACATCGTGCCGAACAAGATAAAATAGAAAAAGAAAGGCTAAAAAAGGAAGAAGAAGAAGCCGAACTGGTATTTTTCTTCGATTTTCTGAATTCATTTATTTCGTTTTTTAGAAAAAATTCGAAGGTACTTTGGTGACCGTGGAATCTTTTCTGGCTTGGAAACAAGCATTTGAAGCCGAAATGCGACAATTCAAAAAAGATAAAGACGACAAAAGTAAAAAGTTGACAGGTCGAGAGCTTTTTATGCAGGATACCACATTGAATGAAAGCGACCTTAAATTCTTGGAAGATGGTATTTCGTTCATTTTCATGTATTTTGTTAATAATTTCGTTTATTTTAGGGGATTTTGTTAAAGTTGACGAGTCTTTGTTTCAAGATATGGATGATCTAGAAATTGACGATGCTGAATTAAATTCAGATGATGACTAATTTTTTTTTATTTATTTAAATATAACATGTATAAAGTTGTAAATAATTGAATAAAAATTTTTACTCAAGTGGTCTAATAACTGCACGTGGCCATAACTTGGAAACTATTAATCATTGGGAGTCGCCAGGGGTGGATCGGGGGCCGCTTAAACACCCAAACTTTTTCATAAAGCTTATTAGCTTAAAGTTTTTGACGAAAATTTGGCTTTAGAAATGTTGACTTTGAGGTTTTTGACGAAAATTTGGCTCTTAAAACCTTGATTTTGAGATTTGACCAAAAACGGCTTTTAAAACTTTAATTTTGAGGATTTTGGACGAAAATTTGGCTCTTAAAACCTTAATTTTGAAATTTTTGACACAAAAGAAAAAAAGCTTTTAAAACTTTGATTTTTAGGTTTGTGGACGAAACTTAGGCTCTTGAAACCTTGATTTTGAGGTTTTTGACGAAAAATGTCTCTTTGATTTTAAGGTTTTTTGACGAAAATTGGACTTAAGAGTTGATTTTGAGGTTTTTGAAGAAAAATTGGCACGTAAAAACCTTGATTTTGAGAGGTTTCTTTACGAAAAACGTCTCTTAAAACTTGAATTTTGAGGTTTTTGACGAAAATTTGGCTCTTAAAACCTTGATTTTGAGGGTTTTTATTTTTTATTTTATTTATTTTTTATTTTATTTTACGAAAAACGTCTTTTAAAACTTTGATTTTGATGTTTGTGGACGAAAATTAGGCTTTACAAATGTTGTTTTTGAGGTTTTTGGCGTTCCAGGGATGGGCACGAAGCAGGTCCAGTCCATTTTTTTCTTCAAATTTACAGGAATTACTTCACAATAATTTTTATTAATAATTTTTTTTACAAAAATTTTTATTATAAATTCAGAAAAATAAATTAAAAACAATAAATATCCACGAGATTAAAAAAAAATTTTTTATTCCAACTTTATCCTAAACTTAAAACCTAAAAGTAAAACAAATTTTAAGTGTCATGAATTTAGGAAGAGTACAAAATAAAAAAAACTATTTACAAACTTATTATCGACCATTAACTAAACTGATAATTAAAAAAATAATAAAAACTCTCCACTTGGAAAACAACAGACATAAAATATTAATAAAATAACGTCTACGTACACATAAAAAAAAGAAAAATTCAAATTGCTTCTTCCCATTAGATTGCAATAAAATGCAGGATAAAGCTAAAAATTCTCAAATCAAAAAATTGTTTTTAATAAAGTGAGTAAAGGAACAAAATAATGAATTTTTAGGTTCATCCGATAGTGTGAAAGCAATATGTGAGCAAAGACTGCTTCTGAGTGTACCGAAGGTAGCGGAAAGTGTTTCGGTGTCGCCAGAGGCATCAGAATGTCGAAGGTCGATAAAGGGGTAAGGAATTTAATTTTGACATGTTTGAGGGATGTCTTCGCTGATTTTTTCAATGGGAGTGTCTTTTGGTTCTTCGGTTTGACTGCAGAGTTCATCTGTTTGGCTTATCGGTTCGTCTTGGCTGGTTGTCTCGTCTTGGCTGCTTCCTTCGCCATTTCCAGGAGAGTATAAGTCGATATCTTCGCCTTTGGGAGAGAAACAAGGAAGATTGTAGAATAATTTGTTGATTTCTGCTCCTGGGAAGACGTATCGTCGGACGCGTTTGGAATAAAGGGAGTTTTCTAAGGTCGCCCAAGGTGGAATGCCGTCGTGGCTGCTTTCACCGATTCCGCTGTCCCGAGATGATTCCAGGGAAATGTGGCGGCTGTGCTCTCCAATGTGGCGTTTCCCGATTTTCTGGCAGATGACAGGAGCATCGGATTTCGAATCCATATTCGAATCTTGATCCTCGCCTGTTCCCTCGTCGTTGGAAAGTCGCCCGCTTGATTTTTTGGTCGGCGAAGACGCTCCTGAAGAATCCGGCGGAGTGTCGCCACAATCGATAAGCGGTGAATCTCGCCAGCAAACTTCTTTTTCCCAGTCACCACCGAGACTGAAAAAACATCAAAAATTAGGTTAATTTAAGAAAAAAGATGGTAGTTGGTGGCTTAGGGGGATAAACTACTCACGCTCTGCAAAGATGATCGACAATGACGTCTGAATCTCCCAAAAGCTCAACATCAAACAACGCACAATGCAACAACTCTCGATTTATCAGAATTTGTGGAACATCAGGAGGCAAAAAACCTAGAAAATTTAAAATATGTCCAGGGCTAGCACTATACTTTATAACAGTGATTCCCAAACTGGGGCTTGGGCAGGCTCTTTTTTTTTCTTTCCCCAAAAAATTTAGTTTTATTTCTTTTCTTTCTGAACATATTTTAAGGCTATTTTTCATCAAAAACCTTAAAATCGACATTTTAAGAGCCAATTTTTCTTCAAAAACCTCAAAATCAATATTTGTAAAGCCTAATTTTCGTCCAAAAACCTCAAAATCAAAGTTTTATGAGCCTAATTTTCGTCCAAAAACCACAAAATCAAAGTTATATGAGCTTAATTTTCGTCCAAAAACCTCAAAATCAAAGTTTTAAGAGACGTTTTTCGTTTAAAAAAACTTCAAAATCAAGGTTTTAAGAGCCAAATTTTGGTCAAAAACCTCAAAATCTACATTTGTTAAGTCCAATTTTCGTCCAAAAACCTCAAAATCAAAGTTTTAAGAGCCTTTTTTCGTCAAAAATCAAGGGTTTAAGAGACAAATTTTGGTCAAAAACCTCAAAATCAACATTTAAAAAGCCCAAAAACCACGAAATAAAGTTTTAAGAGCCTTTTTTTGTCAAAAATTCATTTTCGTCAAAAATCAAGGGTTTAAGGGCCAAATTTTCGTTAAAATCAACATTGATTGTAAGGCCTAATTTTTGTCCAAAAACCTCAAAATCAAAGTTTTATGAGCCTAATTTTGGTCCAAAAACCTCAAAATCAAAGTTTTAAGAGCACTACGTTTACAAATCAATTTCTTTTTGTTGTCAAAAATTCATTTTCGTCAAAAATCAAGGGTTTAAGAGCCAAATTTTCATTAAAATCAACATTAATTGTAAGGCCTAATTTTTGTCCAAAAACCTCAAAATCAAAGTTTTATGAGACAACTTTCGCCAAAAACCTCAAAATCAAAGTTCTAAGAGCCTTTTTTCATCAAAAATCTCAAAATCAAGGTTTAGAGAGCCAAATTTTCGTCAAAAACCTCAATATCAACATTTTTAAAACCCAAATTTTCTTCAAAAACCTCAAAATTAACAACTTTGGGGGGAGGGGCACAGGTTTTAATTTGTTTAAATGGGAAAAAGTTTGGGAACCTCTGCTTTATAATATTGTTCTGAGAAAAGTAGCCTCCAATATTAACTCAATAATAAGAGAATGTTCTTTCTCAGTTTAATTTCGGAAGTATGTATCAACTCAAGAATAACATTTATACTCTTTAGCCTTCTATTACTTCCATAAGACTGAAATTTAAATAAAAAACAATTTTTTCTTACTTGGTATAAGGGAAACAGGACGAACGTTAAGGGACGACCCAATAACAATAAGGAGATCACATTCTTTTCTGTCTTTGGCCATAGCATCGTGAAAAGTATCAGGTAAATCTTCGCCGAAAAACACGATATCGGGTTTCATCACATTTTGTACACCTTCTTCTGGAGTACATTGGGTACAAAGAGGGATTCTTTGTTCGAAAATCGCTTCCTTGATTTCGTCCGATTTGACTTTGTAGCCGCAATTGGTACACGAAGCTGTGGCAAAGGATCCTAAAAAAAGAAGTCACGACTGCTTTTAGATAAGACGATGATACAAACCGTGGCACTCGACGACACGCTCGATTTCAGCGACTTTTTCAAGCGTGTCGATATTCTGAGTGTAGTTTCTCAGGAGTTTGTTGTGCTTTTCGAGGAGTTTTATGAATCTGTGGCACGGCGAAGGTTTGAATTGGCCGGGGTAGATTTCACGAGCGAATTTGAAGAAGGGCTTCGGGTTCTGTCGGAAATAGCGGATGTCAAACATCGCATGCGGATCGGGAAGGTCCGGGAAATCTTCAGCAAGTCGGGCATATATACCATCCCGACTTCGAAAATCTGGTATCCCACATGAGACAGAAACACCGGCTCCAGTAAGTACGATGATCTTATTACAATTCCTAATCAAATTGATAGCATCATCTAAAGTCGAAACATGCGAAAGTCGCTTCCTTGTAGGCAATTCTGTCGCAATCGTAAAAATAATCTTTAAAAAAAAAAAAATTAAAAACTTAACCAAAAAATAATACCAAAAAAACTTACTTTCCATAATAAACTATCATGTATAATTTTTGGTACGGGGATTCTGTTTCCAGTTAATTTACCGAAGACTGTTTTAGGGTCTTCGCCTTTTAATTTTTGTTCCTCGATCCAACAAATTGTGTTGACGAATGCTAAAAAGTTTGTTTAATATCTACTTTTTAGGCAGTTTTGCCAACTTACTTGCCATGGGCCTGTTTACTTGTCCGATAAATTCAGTTAACAAACTTATGTTTGAGATCGCCGAGAAGAATTTGAAGCTTTCATCATCGTCTTCTTCATCATCGTCGTCGTCCTCTTCATCGTCTGTCTCGTCTATGTCGATTTCCTCATTTTCTTTAGTTTCATCACCTGCAAAATTTGAAATCAGCATCAATAAAAAAGCCGAGAAAAGTTGGCAAATCGGATTTAAAAAAAATCCACCGAAAAAGACATGCATTGGCTAACTCAATTTGACTCTGTTCTACAGTTTGTTATATGTAGGTAGTTAGGGAATTTAATACATATAGCAGGTAGGTACTATTTTATAGCAGTTGGATGAGTACTTTGATAGGAATTTTTAACTTTCTCAAAAACCAGGGTTTCTGGGAAGGGGTCAAGGAGACCCCGTAGGGTCAATCTGACCTTTGATCTTTATCGGACATAACAAGGTCTGTCACGCCATCCGGCGAAAAATTTTTGTCCAGCGTTTTCTCCTACAATTCTGATCCAATCTTTTTTTAAATTTTTTTTTTAGTGGATTTCCGTAGGGAAGTAGGCTATTGAGGTGGTCGTCACGGAGGCTCCCAGGCTAGAGGCTTATATATTCGTGATCAGGGAGCTCTGGGGATCACAAAAATATAGGATGTTCCTTTCATGTTTTATATATATATAAACATGTTCATTGCATAACTGGAGCAATTTTGGCTTGAGGTTGATGAAACTCAGTATATAGAGCCTAAAAAAATTGAGAAGAAAACCTATTGAAAATGGCTTTTTTTTTTTTAAATATTAATTTTTTTATTTATTAATTTTTTTTAATTAATTTTTTTTTCCTCTCCAAAATTGTATCTTCAGTAAATTAGTGTTTGTGGAGAGATCTGTAGAGAATCAACTTTTTGAGAAAGTTCGAGTTATTGGGTGCCCCCTCCATACCAAATTTTTACAGCAGGTCCACAACTAAAAACAGTGTTGCCAACTTCCAAAATGTTTGGATGAGCAGTACGCTCCAATAGTAACATTTTTGGCCTTAGTATGCACTATTGGCTTCTTTTCAATAGTAAACATTTAATTGCATAATTTTGCAAGTTGGCAACACTGTTCACATTTATCATTAAAACAGCAACAAAATTCAGAAGGAAAATAAATGAAGAAGCAGAGTTGCCAACATCGAAAATGCTACAGAATACCTCTTGAACTGGTAACAATTAATTTAAATCATGTTGGAAGTTGGCAACACTGGAGCATCATTACGTCATTTCATATTTTTAAACAGCGCAATTAAGACAATGACGTCATAAACCAGTGATGCCACCTTCAAAAATGATGTAAATTTTGTAGGTATTTTATTTAAATCCGAAGTATAAAAATTATTGACGGATAATTTGGGTTTTGAAGTGCTTGACCTTGAAAAGGTGCAAAAATCGCGGGAAGAAAGGTTTTGGGTGAACAATTGTTACACCAAGTTAGGCAACATAACAATTTAAATCGGATAAAATTAAAATTCGAGATTAAAAAATAAATTTATTTATAAAATAAATACATAAAATGTAAAAATAGAGGAATGAAAAGGAATTTTTCAAGAGGAATCGGAAATTTCCAGGGTCAGAAACGGCGGCCATATTGTATCCCGCCACCGGAACAGAGAAAATGGAAAAAAGTAGTCCCCCGATCGAAAAATGAAAAAATCCGTAAAATTCAATAGGATTTTTATTAATAATTGAAACTTACATTTTTCTACAGGGTTTTTATCTAAATTCTCGATTTCTTCCGAGGTTTGCCCGACGGACTCTTGGGAGTCATCGTCGAGTTTGAGCCGTTTCGGTGAGGGCGAGTCGAAGGGTTCGTCGGGGAGCGAAAGCGACGCCATCTTCCCCCAGACACGTACACAAGCGAACTGCGCGAAAATCGTGCCCCAACCGGACAAATCCACTTGATAACCGACCGGTTGACAACCGATACCCGGTTATTAACTAACCGGTTACTTTGCCAAGAACTTTCCCATTTATTTCGCAACTTGTATTAATCTTTTAGTCATAAATCATCAAAATTTCATCCTTTCCTAATCTTTACGATGTTCCTTGTAAGAATAAAAGTTTTTTTTTTAGATTATAGGGGTATTCACGATGTTCAATTAACACGTGTTAATCATGGTTAACGCCCTGATAAACTCAAAGTTTACCACGATTAACACACGTTAATTGAACATCGGGAATAACCCTTGTGAATCTTTAACCGTCGGTTAAACACGAATAACCGTTACTGATAACCGGTTATTTGTAAACAACTTTCACGTTTCGACAAAAAGAAAAGGCCGGGAAGGAGTTCTCGTTTTCCGCGCACCCACTTTTCCTTTTAACTGCTTTTTGTTGATTCGTGATGTCCAACCCTGGTTTTTTTCCTAACGTTAATCGGGAGATAAACAAAAATTGAAATATAACGGGAGGTCATCTTTGTTTTTTGAAATTTTTTTCAAATGATTGCTTCATCTCCATTGACCATTAAGTAAAAACAGGAAAAATCAATTCTGCCAACTTAACTGGGGGATTGAATTGACATGAAAGATGTTTGACAAGATTGAAAAAATTTAAGAAAAAAATCGTTTTAGACAAGTTTTTGCCAATTTTAAAACAAAGATATAAGAACAAAAAAATTTTTTTTTGTATAGATTGGTCTCGAAAAATATGGAGCAAAAAATTTCATAATTTTAGGGGGAAAATTTAAAAAATTCGCTAAAAATTTGAGAACTATGTAGGTAATTAAAAGAAAGAGGAAAAAAAAAGTTAAAAATTTTTATTACAAGAAAAAATACGTAAAAAATTCTTAAAAATTACAAAAATACTAAGGTGCAAAGACATAAAAAGAATAAATTAAAGAAAAGGCTTAAAAACTAAAAAAAAAAATCTGCTAAAAAATATATATATAAAACAAAAATCTTGGAAGGCAAGAAATTTTTCATTATTTTGTTATATTATTCTCAGTATTTTTTCAGACATTTGTAGCTTTGGTTCTAAGACTAGTACCATAAAAAGTGCATAAAAGATGCTAATTTTGAGTGATTTTCACCATTTTTTAATGATTTTTAATTTGTGGACGTATGTGATAGTGCGAGAGGCGACATTTTTTCTTTTGGGGGAGACGTTTTGGGAGGACCAAGTGTAATGGGTAGGGCTTCTTGGGCTCTCGCTTCTCTTAAGATTGTTCTCGTTCCATGAACCGAGTGGGATCTTCCTTTTTGGACTTTTCTCCTCTCTCGACTGAAAAATAAACAAAACTGTGATAAATTTTGGTGTTCAACTTTCGGGATCGGGATTACAATCTTAATCCAGACAAAAATACAATTACAGTGGTAACTGTAGCAAAAAATAATTTAAAAAATAAATAAAAATATGCAATTACAATTGTTAAAAAATTCAATTACGATCGTAATTGTAATTCACACATTTACGAATACAATCGTATTACTCATAATTGCGATTACAATCCTAACTATAACTTGTAATTGCGATTACCATCTAATAACCCGTAATTGGGACAACAAAAGTAATTGTAATTAGGATTACGGTAGTAGCAATCGTAATTGTAATTGGGATTAGTAGCGATCGTGATTGCAATTGGATTATGATAGTAGCGATCGTAATTGTATTAGAATAGTAGTGATCGCAATTGTAATAGGATAGCAGCGATCGTAATTGTAATTGTATTAAGATAGTAGCGATCGTAATTGTAATAGGATAGCAGCGATCGTAATTGTAATAGGATAGCAGCGATCGTAATTGTAATAGGATAGCAGCGATCGTAATTGTAATTGGATTATGATAGTAGCGATCGTAATTGTAATTGGATTATGATAGTAGCGATCGTAATTGTATTAGAATAGTAGTGATCGCAATTGTAATAGGATAGCAGCGATCGTAATTGTAATAGGATAGCAGCGATCGTAATTGTAATAGGATAGCAGCGATCGTAATTGTAATAGGATAGCAGCGATAGTAATTGTAATCGGATTATGATAGTAGCGATCGCAATGGCAATCGAATTATGATAGTAGCGATCGCAATTGCAATCGTGTTATGATAATAGCGATCGTAATTGCAATTGTGTTATGATAGTAGCGATCGTCATTGCAATTGTATTATGATAGTAGCGATCGTAATTGCAATTGTATTATGATAGTAGCGATCGTAATTGCAATTGTGTTATGATAGTAGCGATCGTAATTGCAATTGTATTATGATAGTAGCGATCGTAATTGCAATTGTATTATGATAGTAGCGATCGTAATTGCAATTGTATTATGATAGTAGCGATCGTAATTGCAATTGTATTATGATAGTAGCGATCGTAATTGCAATTGTATTATGATAGTAGCGATCGTAATTGTATTATGATAGTAGCGATCGTAATTGCAATTGTATTATGATAGTAGCGATCGTAATTGTAATGTGCGATCGTACATTGTATTATGATAGTAGCGATCGTAATTGTATTATGATAGTAGCGATCGTAATTGCAATTGTATTATGATAGTAGCGATCGTAATTGCAATTGTATTATGATAGTAGCGATCGTAATTGCAATTGTATTATGATAGTAACGATCGTCATTGCAATTGTATTATGATGGTAGCGATCGTAATTACAATTGTATCATGATAGTAGCGATCGTAATTGCAATTGTATCATGATAGTGGCGATCGTAATTGCAATTGTATTATGATAGTAGCGATCGTAATTGGATTAGTATAGTAGCGATCGTAATTGTAATTGTATTGTGATAGTAGCGATCGTAATTGCAATTGGATTATGATAGTAGCGATCGTAATTGGATTACAATAGTAGCGATCGTAATTGTTATTACGGTAGCATCAATAGTAATTGGGATTACGGTTGCCGCGATCGTAATTGTAATTAAGGTGTACCGGTCGCAATTGTAATTGAGATTAGGATAGAAGCGATCGTAATTGGGAAGACGATAGTAGCAATCGTAGTTGCGATTACAATTACGCCCAACACTGATCAGGACATTGAGCGTATGCGCAATTACAATTGTAATTGCGATTTAATATAGTGGCACTCATGATTGGGATTACACCAGTAGTAATCGTAATTGGTACAAATTAATTCAAGATGAATAAATCTTACTCGAAGTCTGTTGAGTATGTCATCGCTGTACGGGTACATGGTTCCGACCCTTCGTCTTATTTTCGGCGGACTTTCACCAGGCTCAAGCGGTATTTCCATCGGGAGCACTCCAGTCAGTTCCGCCTCGGCGATGCAAAGTTTTTTAAGCTCCTTACATTTCTCTTTAAGTTTCGACTCGAGATTTTCCTTCTGAGATCGGAGCTTATCAACTACAGAATCATTCATCGTCTCCATTTCCTACAAAGCAATCAAATAAACGCGTTTTTCTCAATACCAGTCCAACTTACTCATTTAAATCTTCCAGTTATTAAACAGAAATTACATTTAAGTTTAATTAAAAAAAGTGTTTATTTAAAATACATAACAATGTTAGTAAACAATCAAACCGCAAATCAGAGGAACCTGTTTGAATTTTTAGTTCACGATTTCACCACAACAGTGTTGCCAACAAAACAAACAGAAAACCGCGAAAATTTAAAAGAAGGAGGAACCTTCTAACTTTCTAAGGTTAGGTTTGGTAGTTGGGTAGGGGTGGTAGTGGATGAGAGTAAATTAGTGGAGGTGATGGGAGAGGGGGGAGGTTTTGGAGGGTAGGGGTGGTACTGGGTGAGAGTAAAGTAGTGGAGGTGATGGGAGAGAGGAGGAGGTTTTGGAGGGTAGGTGTGGTAGTGGGTGAGAGTAAAGTAGTGGTAGGGGAGGTGATGGGAGAGGGGGGTTTGGAGGGTAGGGGTGGTAGTGGGTGAGAGTAAAGTTTTGGAGGGTATGGGTGGTAGTGGGTGAGAGTAAAGTAGTGGTAGGGGAGGTGATGGGAGAGGGGGAGGTTTTGGAGGGTAGGGGTGAGAGTAAAGTAGTGGTAGGGGTGGTGATGGGAGAGGGAGGTTTGGAGGGTAGGGGTGGTAGTGGGTGAGAGTAAAGTAGTGGTAGGGGAGGTGATGGGAGAGGGGGAGGTTTTGGAGGGTAGGGGTGAGAGTAAAGTAGTGGTATGGGAGTGGGGGGTTTGGAGGCTTCTAAAAAGAGGGGTCCCTATAGACCTCTCCACTAACACTAAATACCCCCTCACATTCCCCTACCTCATCCCACTCAGTTATCGACCTTTCCTCACCACCTCACAATCTCCCATCACATGATCACTTATTAGTCTAGAGAGCGGATTTTCGTGCAGTTAAAAATTAAAAACGTGCAACAAAAAGTCAAAACATGTAAAAATTAACGTTTTTTTCGTTAAAAAAGAAGAAAAAAAAGCAAAATACTCGAAAAAAAATGCAAAAACAGGTTGTTTTTGCTTCGTTATGATTCGGAAAACTATCTAAATTTCATCAATTTCCGTGTGGCCAAAAAATCCGCGCTCTACTTAATACCTTTGAGTTTACAATACTATATTGTAAACTCAAAGTTAATACTTACCTCCATCATAGCATTGTTCATGGCATAGACAATCGTCAATCATAGTATGGACCAGAACACGTGTATCCTCGGGTTTCAATTTTCAGCTGATCACACGGGAACCCTACGAAATGTTCCAAACAGAGAATAATGTTTGAGGCAAAGAAGACGAATGTTAGACCAAGGCGATAAAAAAAAATTACACATTTCTAGCATATACTTTCTTTATTCACAATTACAAAAAAAATTTTATGCCACAATGCGTTATAAGCCTCTAAACTGCAATTTGCTTATATTCAAAAATATTTTACTTTTCCAGGTAACAGGAACATCATTTTGGCATTTTAAATGCATTTCGTACACACACAAAAGAAAAAGAAAACTGTCTTTTGTATGATGTAAAACGTATAAAAAAATTGACTATTGGAGGCACTTGGATGACTTTAAGTCAGAAAGGTTAAAAAACAATAAAAAAAAACTACAAAAATGCTTTTTTGAAAAGCCTAGGCAGTGAAAGCGAGACGATTACTGAAGCATGGGAGCTGAGGGGGAATCGGAAGGTGGAGATGCAGATGAGTAAGGGACAGGATGACCAGGAACAGGGTAAGGGGGTGCCACGAAACCAGGAGCAGGAGGTGCTTGGTCGCCCCCTGGATAAGGAGCTGATCCTGGAGGATAAGGAGCTGATACTGGAGGATAAGGAGCTGTTCCTGGAGGATAAGGAGCTGATACAGGCGGATAAGGAGGGGTCCCAGGATATGGTGCGACCTGAGGATAAGGGGGAGCAAATCCTGGCGAAGGATACTGTTGAATACCAGGTGGGCCGAACTGATTTCCCGGGTAAGGAGCATTCCCTGGTGGATAAGGCGACGTATTCCCATCCGGGTAAGGAGCGAAATTCTGCTGAGGGACGAAACTTTGATTCATCGAGTTATCAACAGGAGGTCCGCCATCTTCGCTTATTTCGACCGAGCCGATTATCAATGGTATTTCCGCATCTAAATCATCATGGCAACCACCAGCTTCTGCGCTTACCTAAAATAAAAGGATTAAAATGCTTTTTTTCTTTAAAATCTGATTACTTTTAAAATAAACGAGACATCAATGATCCCACAAGCAGCAAGATTGACCGGCTGCATTTGAGGCATCGTCAACGATTGAGTCATCGTTTTTGAACCTTTTGCCTCAACTCCTTCAACTTTTAATTTGATCAAATCGCTCGATTCGGTTTTTGTATCATGCTTTGGACTTCTCGCAGTCCATGTTGTAATCTGAAAAATAAATTTAGTTCGCTTATAAAAAATTTTTTAAATGAAAATACTTTTTTGATTTTACACCCGATGTTCTCAATATCGACATTGCTTATATTGTCGATTTCGATGGTGACTGGAATATTTTGTCCGGGGACGTAACCTTTTTGCGGCAGCCAGACGATTAATTGGAGAGGGCCAGATTTGCAGCAACAACAGCAAAACGTTTTGTACTCTTCTCTCCTCGCTTGTTCCTAAAATTAGGATAAATCAGTTTTTCCCGTATCCTTCATTTCCAAAGGAATAGTTTACATCCTAACATCTAGTGCGTTTATTTTTCAAATATCCCCCAAAAATTTAGTTTTTCTTTTCTTTCTGATCATATTTAAAGGCTATTTTTCATCAAAAACCTTAAAGTCAACATTTTGAGAGCTAATTTTTCTTCAAAAACCTCAAAATCAACATAAGTAAAGCCTAATTTTCGTCCACAAACCTCAAAATCAAAGTTTTAAGGGACTTTTTCGTCCGCAAACTTCAAAATCAAGGTTTTAAGAGACGTAAGTACATATATTACTCTGTGGTTTTAAGAGTCGTTTTTCATAAAAAAAAAAAAAAAAAGTCAAAATCAACATAAGTAAAGCCTAATTTTCGTTCAAAAACCTCAAAATCAAAGTTTTAAGAGCAAAATTTTCGTCAAAAACCTCAAAATCAACATTTGCAAAGCCCAATTTTCGTAGTTTTGAGAGCCGTTTTTAGTCAAAAATCTCAAAATCAAGGTTTTAAGAATCAAATTTTGGTTAAAAAAAAAATCTACCTAAAAACCCCCCTCAAAATCAAGGGCCAATTTTTCGTCAAAAAACATCAGAATAAGCGTTTTAAGTGCAATTTATTTGGTCAAAAACCTCATAACCAGCATTTGTAAAGCCTAATTTTTGTCCAAAAACCTCAAAATCAAAGTTCTGAGAGACGTTTTTTGTAAAAAAAAAAAAAAAAAAAATCAAGGTTTTAAGAGCCAAATTTTCGTCAAAAGCCTCAAAATCAACATTTGTAAAACCCAATTTTCGTCCAAGAATCTCAAAATCATAGTTTTGAGAGCCGTTTTTTTTTTTTGTCAAAAATCTCAAAATCAAGGTTTCAAGAACCAAATTTTGGTTTAAAAAAAATCTACCTAAAAAAAACCCTCAAACTCAAGGGCCAATTTTTCGTCAAAAAACCTCAGAATAAGCGTTTTAAGTGCCATTTATTTAGTCAAAAACCTCAAAATCAGCATTTGTAAAGCCTAATTTTTGTCCAAAAACCTCAAAATCAAAGTTCTAAGAGACTTTTTCGTAAAAAAAACCCCATCAAAATCAAGGTTTTAAGAGCCGTTTTGTCAAAAATCTCAAAATTAAGGTTTTAAGAGCGAAATTTTCGTAAAACCAAAGCAAAGTTAACATTCATTGCACTAAGAAAAAGTCTGGGAACCTCTGATCTAGTGGGATAAAACCATCGATATTGAAACCAATGCATTATAGAGAGGGGGGGGGGATAAGGGCCGCAACTATTATAGCAACCACTTTTGATTACACTTTCCACCAGAATACCTACTTTAGCTTCAGCCATATTGTTAAGGTTCACAGGAGTGATGACAGTAAAATTGCATTTCTCTTCAATATCGAATTTCCAAGGTCGATCCATGGTCACTTTAATCGAATATCGAACATGCCCATGCTCGCCCTCGAACGAAGAAGGCAAATTGAGCGGCAGAGCCTTCTTGAACGGATAAACGTTCTCCCCAGCGGGAATTTGGACCTCTCCTAAAAAATTTTTTAGAACAACAATCATTAATTTTCATTACCATGGGAGCTTCCGATAAGATAGTATTTATCAGAAAAATATTCTTCTTCAGCATGATACTTGACTGAGCGAGTCTTCCTTTCGCCGTCTTGTCGGTAACTTTCGGATTTCGTCCAAGAAACTTCTGATTCGCCTTTTATTTTGATTTCAAGTCCTTCAAAATAATTCAAGCACTTGAATCTCTAATCAAAAACAGTCCTCATGCAAAAAAAAAGTTCTTAATGCTAATAATAGAGGAAAATTAGTAAAAAAAAGCGTTAGTAATTAATTTGTTATTTGTGTTATACCTCGAGCTTTTTTAGGTTTATCAAAGTTGAGGATTACTTTTCCCGAAATGGTAGTTCCGGCGTAAAATGAGTTGGTTGGGTTGTCGAGAACTATTTTGATGTTGGACATTTTTTTAGGGTGAGAAAGAGGAAATGGACATGAAAGAACTTGAAGGTCGAAAATTCGAGTGCAGAATGAATACGATCCGGGTGGGGTCAGGGACGCCGGACTGAAGACACTGAAGGACAAGGGGAAAAAAAAATTAAAAACGTGGGTTTTTGGGGCTCTGGCGCCAGACTGGCGTGAAAGAAGAATCGATGTTTACTATAACCACAGTGTAACCTTCCACGCATGTTTACGTTTTGGCAGCATTGGTTTTTAGATAACCAGTTACCGCCTACCGGTTAACGGCTCGTTTTATTTTGCTTTAAATACATTTCTTTATCATTACGATGGCTTATTCTTCTCCTTCGTTAACGTTGAAATGGAAAAATCAGTAAGTAATGTATATTGTGTACATGAAGTTTCTAATTTGGTTTTTGTATTGAAGAAAAAAACAGAAGACCACCATACATCAAACGCAGCTGTACAGTGTCAACTTATTTGGACCTCAGCTTCCAGTTTTTGTGACTGAGGCGATAGCGTATCAGCCAGGTAAGGGCATTCAATGTGTGACCGATGATTAATCAGAGGCGGATCCAGGAATTTGTCCGGGGGGGGGGCACTAGAAATAAAAGCCCCCCCCCCCCCTCTAAAAAAAGTTTTGGTTAAGTAAGTTAATTAAGTTTTTAACTTAATCTCTAAAAGGCTCTTGAAACGGTGATTTTGAAGTTTTTGACGAAAAATTGTGGTATTCAAATAATGTAAATTTTAAGGTTTTTGACGAAAGAGAACCTTAAAACGTTGATTTTCAATTTTTTGACGAAAAACTGTCTCCCAAAACGTTGATTTTGAGGTTTTTGATGAAAGATTGGTACTCAAATAATGTAAATTTTAAGGTTTTTGACGAAAAAGAACCTTAAAACGTTGATCTTCAATTTTTTGACGAAAAACTGTCTCCCAAATCGTTGATTTTGAGGTTTTTTAAACGAAAATTAGCTCTTGAAACGTTGATTTTGAGGATTTTTGACGAAAAATAATTGTCTCTTAAAAGTTAATTTAAAGCTTATGACGGAAAAATGTCTCTTAAAACCTTGAATTTGACGTTTTTGAGGAAAAATTTGGCTTTGTAAATTTTGATTTTAAGGTTTCTGACGAAAATTTGGCTCTGAAACCCTGATTTTGAAGTTTTTGATGAAAAAGTCGCTCTTAAAATGTTCATATTGACGAGTTTTTTTGACGAATAATTGGTTTTAATTTGTTAATTTTGCCTTTTGTTAATTCTTTTATAAAATTGTCTTCATTAACGTGAATTTTGGGGATTTTGTGTTCTTTCTTTTCCTTCCTTCTCTTTAATTAAATTCTCTACAACTTTTATTAAGTCCACTTTTTTGATTAGATGACGTCTTCTGTCCTTTAGAGGTCAAAATATAAAACCCCGGTTTTTTGCGACCTCGTAGCTCAGAAACGTTTGGTCCTACGAAGAAATCATATTAATTCAAAATTATAGAAAATTCAATTATCTTTAATTTTGTACTAAAAATTATTTCGCCTACTATTTACGGTTTTCGAGATATTGGTGAAAAAAACGAAAAAAAATCACCTTAAAAACTCTCCTGACGCCAAAGCGCACGGGTTTCGGTTATGGACTTTTTTTTGGTTAATCATGGGACCAACCCCTACAAATTTCTGTAGAGAAAAAAAAAGCCTTATTTTTTTCTTTTCTTTGGCCATTTCGGGATTGTTTGACTGGACTAAAACCCCCCTATCCAAATCATGCTTGTTTCCCATCATGTTTTGTGTTCTTTCCCCATTGCTTGTCCATCACACTTACCCATCATGCACTGCCAAAGAACTGGTTTAGTCAAGAATATTTCATTGATGACTCTACTGTAACTGATTTCTTGAAATTTTATTCTATCAGGAGCAAAAACGAATGCGAGCGTCCAGCTGAACCCTATATCTGGCTGGGCCTGGTTTGTAAGCCAGCGAAAAGTCTTCGTCTGGAACCTTCATAATGAAGAAAGAGGACAAAATCAAATGGTCAACTGCCGTGAGCTTCTTCTTCCACCATCAGATTTGGCCTTAGGGAGCCAACATATTTCAATTTTCAGCCCCCCTGATTCAAAAGTAATTCTCTTCTTAATTGTTTCGTCCATTTAATTTGGTTTATCCTAGACGGCATCATGTGTAGCAGTCACGCCAGATGGTTTAGTTCGATATTGGGAAGTCGTAAGCCAACATTCATCATGGACTGATGTCAATTCAAATTTAGGAGGAGAAGAGGTAAAATTAGAGCTTTTGTTATTATTTTACATAATGAACCAATTTTTAGGTTTGTGCAGTACATCATATTCCTCCTCTTGGAACACTAGCAGTCACTACGTCCGCTACAATGATTCTGATCACTCCATACAAAACAGTCGGTGGAACTCCAACAGTAAAAACGATTAAAATTTCAAACCGAAGCTGGTTCAGCGGCATCAGCAAGCAAATGAACTCTTTAATATTTGGATCCGACTCGACCAACCAAGGAGCCGAAGAATCGGTTTGTAAAATCAACCTTTTTCTTCATCATTTCAATTTTTTCTTTCTAGAAACTTGTCAAAGTACTTAAAAATAAGAAACAAAATGGCGACTGGGGTATATATTTGCTGGCGGAGATGAAAATGCAGTATTGGATCTTTACGGAGAAGAAAAATTTTGAATTAATTTATCAATGTGATCTTGAGCCGATGATAAAGCGTGCTTTGGCTGGAGCAGATGTTATGGTAACTCATTAAGTAACATTCATTTACCAACTCATTAAGTACCTACCCATTCATTCGCTAAGGCCTAACCATACCCTCAAATCACCCCGATCTACACTACAAAATACACCACCATAGCCCCAATAACCCCCAACTAAAGCCCCAACCACCCCATATATATCACCCTTAACTATACCCCCCCAATCACCCCAAACTTTACCTCCAATCACCCTAACTAGCCCCCAATCACCACCAATTGTAGCACCCCCCCCCCAGACACCCCCAACTGAAGCCCCCCAACAACGCCAACCACAGCCTCCAATAACCCCCAACTATAGCCCCAACCACTCCAAACTATACACCCAAAGTATCCCCCAATCACCCCAACTATCTCCCAATCACCCCAATATCTCCTAACTATTCCACAATCGCCCCAAACTATACCCCCAACCACCCCAAATTATACTCCCCCAATTTCCCCAAACTATACTCCTCCCAATCACCCCAAACTATACCTCCAATCACCCCAACTATAGCCCCCGATCACCACCAACTGTAGCACCCCCCAGTCACCCAACTAAAGCCCCCAACACTATACTAAAAACCCCAACTATCCCCCAATCATCCCAACTATCCCCCAACACCCTAAAATATACCCACAATCACCCAACTATCCCCCCAATCACCCCAACTATCCCCCAACTATCCCCCAATCACCCCAACTATCCCCCGATCACCCAAACTATCCCCCTCGTTCATCCCAAAACTATACCACCCAATCACCCCAAAATATACCCCCCAATCACCCAAAAAAAAACCGAAATCACTCCAAACTATACCCCAATCACCCCAAACAAACCCCAAATCACTCCAAACTATACCCCCAATCACCCCAAATAACCCCAAACTATATCCCCCAACCACCCCAAACTATACCCCCAATCACCCCAACTTTACCACTCCAATCACCCCAAAATATACCCCCTCGCCCCATTTACACCACCCCAATTGCCCCAAACTATACCCCGATCACCCCAAACTACACCCCCCCCCCGATCACCCCAAACTATACTCCCTGATCTCCCCAACCACCCCAAACTCCCCCCCCCGGGATCTCCTAAACTACCCCCCGCCATACCCCCCAAACTATACCCGCCATACCCCCAAACTATACCCCCAATCACCCCAAACTATACCCCCAATCACCCTAAACTATACCCTCTCAATCGCCCCCAACTAAAGCCGCACTATATCCCCCAATAAACCCCAGCTATAGCCCCCAAATCACCTCCAAATATTATCCCAATCACCCCCAAAATATAGCCCCCAATCACCCCCCAAATATAGCCCCCAATCACCCCAAATATAGCTTCCAATCTCCCCCAAATATAACCCCCAATCTCCCCAAAAGATATCCCCAATTACCCTGCCAGCTAGGCTCCTTCCTTAGTCTTTTTATCACAACAGCAAATTTTTTCACAGATCTCAGAAAATAATCAAGAACTGGTAATTCTTGACGTCAATCTCGTCGAAGGAGGAATGATGATTTTAGTTGTGACCGATTCACCCAGAAGATATGTCTTATGTAAGCTCTAAAAATCATTTGAAAATAAACTAAAAAATCATTTTCAGTGCATTTTCCATGTGTGGATGACTCGATGCCGACTGACGGCTTCAAATCATGCGAACTGAGCAGGAAAGATATCTCAATTTTTGAAGAAAAACCCGGAAAAATATCGCCATTGAAATTCCTCCTTTTGCAATCTGATGCTTTGATTTTCAACAAAAAAACAATCGTTGCTGTCCCTAGTAAGTGAAAAGCGACAAAAGCTTGAGTTTTTGATTGTTAAAAATTGTTTAGTGGGTGGAGATCAAGTTGACGGTGATAGAATCGAGATACCCGGAGGTCTCATGACTGGTCACAACATGCATGGCGACAAGCCTGTCTTTTTTTCTGCGACATACGGATTTGTCACCATCACTTCAGCTGAGACGACAGGAATCGATATTCTCAACAGGTACACATAAAAACCTTCCTTTATGATAATTAAGATCCATTTCCTTTTTTTCTAGATCTTCTGCCGATCTTGCCTCAACTCCACGAGCAATCACCACCCGCGAACCTTCCATCTGCTCCAAGCAAGACTCCGTAGACTCCATCAAATCGGCATTTCTTATGTTCATGAGAAAAAACATGGTATTGTCTAATTTTATGCGTTTTACCTCTAATTACCCCAAACTATACCCCCCAATCACCCAAACTATAGCTCCCAGTCACCCCCAACTAAAGCCGAACTATAGCCCCCAATAAACCCCAACTATATCCCCCAATCACCATGGTAAAAAACATGGTATTGCCTAATTTTATGCGTTTTTATGTTTATTGGATACGTTTTTTAGGTTCAATGCAAGCAATTGATCGATAACGAGTTTCCGGACAATTATGGAGCGGTAAACAACGCTCTGGCGACCACTTTGGTCAAAATGAGCCTCGACATCATCAACGATATACCGAAAAAGGACCCAAGATGGGAAACCCCCGATGACCATCTTATGACCAACGTTACCTCTTTACATATCGAAACTCAACTCGCCGAAAAACAAAAGGCGCACAATCTCTTTTTAGGATTCATCAAAAACATCTCTACTTTTCGAAAAGTATTTTTTTATTTAAAAAAAAAAAATTTTTTTTAAATTCAATTTTTTTGTCTTAGCTTGGAAAAGTGACCAGAATGGGATCGGATGTGGACACCCTTCATTTGTTAAATGAGCACAACGAAAAACTCATAGCAATATCGATTTTTAGAAAACTTCAACCTAAGTAAGTTCTTATTTTAGGGGGAAAAAAATTGACTTTTTTTTTCAGACATGATATAATAAAGGATGCGATATCTTCTACTATAAGCAACATGAAATTCATCACAACATCACAGTTAAGATCGGACGACTTTTTTTACCGATATGTAAGAAAGTTGTTTTTGTATGTTTCCTATTAGATTGAAATTTAAAAAAAAAAAAAAAAAAAGTTTTAACCTCTTTAAAAGGCTCTTAAAGCGTCGATTTTGAAGTTTTTTGACAAAAAATTGTCACTTAAAACGTTGATTTTCAGGTTTTTGACAAAAATTTGTCTCTTAAAACGTTGATTTTAAGGTTTTTGACGAAAAATTGTCTCTTAAAAACGTTGATTTTGAGGTTTTTGACGAAAATTTGGCTTTAAAAACGTTGATTTTGAGGTTTTTGATGAAAGATTGGTTCTTAAATACTGTAAATTTTTAGGTTTTTGACAAAAAAGTGCCTTAAAACATTGATTATGAGGTTTTTGATGAAAGATTGGTTCACAAATAATGTAATTTTACGGTTTTTGACGAAAAAGAGCCTTAAAACGTTGATTTTGAGGTTTTGAAGAAAAATTGTCTCTTAAAACGTTGATTTTGAGGGGTTTTTTTTGACGAAAATTATCTCTTAAAACGTTGATTTTGAGGTTTTTGACGAAAAATGGACTCTTAAAAAATTGATTTTGAGGGGTTTTTTCCGACAAAAATTATCTCTTAAAAAGTTGATCGTGGGGTTTTTGACGAAAATTATTTTTTTAAACTTTGATTTTGAGGTTTTTGACGAAAATTTGGCTTTATAACTCGTTGATTTTGAGGTTTTTGATGAAAGATTGGTTCACAATTTATGTAAATTTTACGGTTTTTGACGAAAAAGAGCCTTAAAACGTTGATTTTGAGGTTTTGACGAAAAAGTGTCTCTTAAAACGTTGATTTTGAGGTTTTGACAAAAAACTGTCTTTTAAAACGTTGATTTTGAGGTTTTTTTTTTTTTTGACGAAAATTATCTCTGAAAACGTTGATTTTTTTAATGAAAAATAAATTGTCTCTTAAAACTTTGGTTTTAAGGTTTATGACGAAATGTCCCTTAAAATCTTGATTTTGAGGTTTTTTGAGGAAAAATTTGGCTTTATAAATTTATTCTAAAGTTTTTGATGAAAAATTGAACAATTGTGTTGAAATTGAAAGATGTGTTTTTGACAGACAATTTTATTTTTTTATTTTTTTTTATTTATAGGTAAGCATCGCTGATGAAGGAATTCGCAGTTTGGTCCAGCAAGCTCAAGAAATTGCCGACGGTACCGAAGACTACAATCTCGTTTTTACCGCCCTGAGCTCTTCAGTTGCCATCATTGATGTAATTAAAAAAAAATTTAAAACATAAATAACAAATATTTTAGGAAATCGTATGTGCTTTAATAAGCAATCGAGAAAAAAATGGTTTTGTAGCCGACAGCGAGTGTCCAACTTGGATTTCAATTCCCGGAAAAACTGGAATATTCGATAGTTTGATGTCATTGGTATTTTATTGTCGATTTTTAGCTTATAAATTAATCGTTTTTTATAGACTTCTCTCGCTTATGCTTTTCTGGAAAGCTCAAGCGATCAAGACGAAAAATTTTCAGTCGTCGCCGACCTTCTCATTAAAATCGTCGATATTGTTTTGTTCCTTCAAGTTGACTACCCGGAACTCATTCCTTTTCAAACATTAAGGGATTCTCTTCTTGATTTATTTTGTAAGGCATCCTTTTTCTCACGGTCCACTCATTTTTTGTAAAATTTTTATTTTAGATTATTCTGAAGCAACTTTTGTACTGGCTAAGCAGTTAGCATTCAAGTATAAAGCATACGACCATTTGATTAATTTAGCATATTTGATGGGAGAGGAAAAAACAGTTTTGAGCGATTATATGATCAAATTTGGCGACGATGTATGAAATTTTGCTTCAAAAAATTTTTTTTTAAATTTAATTTTCAGGGCTTTTGTGAAGTTCTTTTCAAGTGGCTAATCGACCACAACAAATGCGGGCAAATATTGACCTTAAAAGTGCCTGAAAAGTGGACGGAACTTTTGGAAAATTTTCTGGAGCCTTCTTTATATTGGGTTCACAAGCTTAAAGAAGGCGATATGGAAAAAGCGGCCGAAGAACTGTCAAAAATTGCTTTATTTTATAGACGAAATTCCTACGTCCAAGAGGTATTTGAATTAAAATTAATTTTTGTTTTGTTTTTAGAAAATGCTTTCTTTCGCCAAACTTATTCATAGTGCCGCAGAAATAAACGATGCGAATGAAATTTCTTGTAGAGTCGATGAGAAGTTGAAATTGATTGAAATTCAAAAATCGATTCCTGAATCGCTCATTATTAATTCGTCAGGAGTAGTTCCAGTATTTGAACCAGATGAGCTTATTGAGGTTAGATTATTCGACCAATCGGAGACATTCTCACCAATCACAATTTTAGCTTTTAATGATGAACGATGAATCAGAATTAGAAGGCGATAAACTCGAATATCCGCCCTCTTCAAGATTTATGACATCATTAGAAATCGCTTTGGCAGTCATCGATCCCCTCAAAAGACACCAACTTTTGTAATTTATATTATTAAATTAAATTAAATTTCAATTTTTATTTTAGGGTTAACGTTTGGATTCAAGCGATCCTTAAAGAAGACTGGAAAACCGTCGATTTGAAAGCCTGCGATGATAATTTCAGCCACATTTTTTTCTACCAGCTTATGGAATGTGTCCTCGCCTCAGGTATGATGGTTTAAATAAGAAGCAGAATTTTGATTTTTTGCAGGAAAAGTCAATGAGCTGATACCGCCCATAAACAGCATTTTGGAAAATGAATTTATCGAGCCCATTCGAGACATTGTTGCATTTAAATATGTTATTCATTATGGATATGACCACGTTTATGGCCAACGTAATGAAAAAATGTCGTAATTTTGTTTATTTTTTACTTTTGTATAATAAATTATTTCTAATAAGTTTTTGTTTGTTTTACCAGAGACACTGTTTTAGGTTATCTTTCTTGACCAATCATAAGCCTTCATTCCCTGGCCAATCCAAGGTCACCATTTCAGAGGATTCATCACAATATTTGGAATAAATAAATAAAAAAACATGATTTTAAGAAAACTTTTTAATTCAAATTATCTATTAATGAATTGGGCCGAGCCATAACCAAAAATTGGAATAAATATTCATTTTAAAAACTAAACAGTACATAGGAAAAAAAACAAAAGAGGTTTAATAGGAACAGTAAGAAAATATAGCTAATGATACAATAATTGTGAAATGATCAAAAGGGGGTATGAAGTCAAAATACTGTGTTTGGTATCACGAAAAAAATATTTACAAGTTTGCGTTTGCACATTTCCATTGGATTTTCTTTTTAAAAATGACGAAATTGGCACATTTTTGTTTTATTTCTCTAAAGGAAATTTGAGTTTTAACTTCCTTGTTTTTTATAGAAAAGTATATAAGCGTTGCTGAAGTCTTCTTCTTGAGGTCCGCGTGTGACGACTTCGCTGTCGTTGAAATAATGCCATTCGCTCGTCGTCGGATGCTGTGTGTAAGATGTGTAGTGTCCGGAAGAGACACCTGGGGGAGAAAAATTAATAAATTAATGGTTTTATGAAGGCAGAAAGGTCTCCCAGGAATCCACTATTTAACCATCTTTTGATCTAGTTAACCAAAGGGTTTTAAAGTGTAAAGGTTAACCTGGTTGACCACGGATTTAACCATTGGAAGGTTTAATAAACCTGCTTAAACATCAAAAGGTTTAACCTGCTTAACCATCAATAGGTTTAACCAACAAAAGGTTTAACCATCAATAGGTTTAACCAACGAAAGGTTTAACCCTCAATAGGTTTAACCAACGAAAGATTTAACCCTCAATAGGTTTAACCAACGAAAGGTTTAACCCTCAATAGGTTTAACCAACGAAAGGTTTAACCATCAATAGGTTTAACCAATGATAGGTTAACCCTGTCTGCATAATGATCAATAGATTTAAACATCTATAGGTTTAACCAATTTAAGCATCGATAGGTTTAAACATCGATAGGTGTAACCCGTTTAACCATCGATAGGTTTAACCCGCTTGACCATCGATAGGTTTAACCCGTTTAACCATCGATAGGTTTAACCCGTTTAACCACAGATAGGTTTAACCCGTTTAACCACAGATAGGTTTAACCCGTTTAACCACAGATAGGTTTAACCCGTTTAACCATCGATAGGTTTAACCCGATTAACCATCGATAGGTTTAACCCGATTAACCATCGATAGGTTTAACCCGTTTAACCATCGATAGGTTTAACCAACAAAAGGTTTAACCATCAATAGGTTTAACCAACAAAAGGTTTAACCCTCAATAGGTTTAACCAACGAAAGGTTTAACCATCAATAGGTTTAACCAACGAAAGGTTTAACCTTCAATAGGTTTAACCAATGATAGGTTAACCCTGTCTGCATAATGATCAATAGATTTAAACATCTATAGGTTTAACCAATTTAAGCATCGATAGGTTTAACCATCGATAGGTTTAACCCGTTTAACCATCGATAGGTTTAACCCGTTTAACCATCGATAGGTTTAACCCGTTTAACCATCGATAGGTTTAACCCGTTTAACCATCGATAGGTTTAACCTGTTTAACCATCGATAGGTTTAACCATCGATAGGTTTAACCTGTTTAACCATCGATAGGTTTAACCCGTTTAACCATCGATAGGTTTAACCCGTTTAACCATCGATAGGTTTAACCCGTTTAACCATCGATAGGTTTAACCCGTTTAACCATCGATAGGTTTAACCCGTTTAACCATCGATAGGTTTAACCCGTTTAACCATCGATAGGTTTAACCCATTTAACCATCGATAGGTTTAACCCGTTTAACCATCGATAGGTTTAACCCGTTTAACCATCGATAGGTTTAACCCGTTTAACCATCGATAGGTTTAACCCGTTTAACCATCGATAGGTTTAACCCGTTTAACCATCGATAGGTCCTTAACCCGTTTAACCATCGATAGGTTTTATTAACCCGTTTAACCATCGATAGGTTTTATTAACCCGTTTAACCATCGATAAGTCTTAACCCGTTTAACCATCGATAGGTCTTAACCCGTTTAACCATCGATAGGTTTTAACCTGTTTAACCGTAGGTTCCGTGCCTAGTTAACTGAGGGTGTAACCTTTTTAACCGTGGGTTCAACCTAGTTAACCGTGGATTCAACCTAGATAACCGTGGGTTCAACCTAGTTAACCGTGGGTTTAACCTAGTTAACCATAGGTAACATAAAACAGCCTGACCAATAGAAAACGAGTAAAGCACATGTCAACTAATCAAAAACAAACTTTGAAGCCTTTTTACACTAAGAACACTTATTACCTCCGATGTGACAAACGCAAGCATAGAGATCATAATTTGATTCACACGATGAAAACGACAGCCCTGAGAGTGGAAAAATGACTTTTTCTCTCAATTTTGTGCTAATATGATTATGAAAGACGAATCTGAAAAAAAGGCGTTTAGTAAATATCAAGAAAAAAGGCGAAATAGTACCTTTTGAGATAAACAATGAGGTATTTCGGGTATCGCCAAACTGTGAGAGTTTTGGTGGCGCAACGGTTTTCTTTGCAGGAAGGGCAGTACCACGGATTTGAGGAGTCGAGAAGTTCACTTTTGCTGAACGACTGGATGCAGTCTTCCAAGGTCAAAGGAGGCTGGAGGTCTTCCATCTGTTTGTCGTTCACAGAAGACTCTACGCTAGTGTCGACCTGCGTGGAAAACGAAAGCGCCAACGAATCGCCAGATTTGAAATGAACTTTCGGCTCGTCGGGAACTTCACAGCCGTGACAATGAGCGGCAAACATGCATCGGGAGCATCTGTCACCTTTCCCGGTCACCAAAAGAAGCTTATACGGCTCCGAATACGGCGAAATGTTGGCAATCGTCTCTTTCAACGAATCCGTAGGACACAAATTTGGCAACCTCAATAATCTAGGATGGCCAAAGAGTTTAATCGCCTTCTGATTATTGTTCCCGCCAACACTGTCCACTCTAAACACCAACGGAATATTCAACATCCTTTCAGTTTCTTTATCAATTTCGACCGGACAAATATCGCTCAATTCGACAACTTTTTTACAAACGGGACATTCGAAGTTTCCCGATTGGTTCAAATGTTTCATCGAAGCCTAAAAACCAACCTTTTTAACAATTTTACATTAAAAATTAGAACTTACATCAATGCAAACTTCACAGATAATGCAAGAACACTTTTCGTGCGTTTTCATATTCATGTTGACATCTTCAAGGCAAATTATGCATCGTTTTTCCACTTGGTTTTCTTCATTCTAAAATTTTTTAAAAATTAAAATATCAACCAGAATTCCCTTATAACCTTGAAGTCTTCTTCTTTTCCTTGATCTTTCAAAGTTATCTTTTTAAAAGCATACAAAAGCCTGTCTGAATGATTCAGATGCTTTATGAGATTCACGTCTTCCTAAAAATTCAAAAAAAGATTCAAAATGCCCCAAAATATGAATTTATGTACCAATATTTTGGCAATGTGGTGTTGAAAGACTTCAGCAATCACGATCGAACTGGACGTTTCGCTATCAAGATCGTTGACAAGCCTTTCTTTAAGAGTTCCGATACTATCGCAATATTTGTTCATCTCGAAAGTATAAACATGAGGAAGTTTAACCGTGTCGGAAACATAAGTTACACCTAAAATTAATTTAGAGAAAAAAGCTATAGGGGGATAAGGTATGGTAAAATGCCCTTGAACCAACAAAAATACCCAAAGATACCTCTTGGTGTACCTAATAACTTCCCTTAATTTTGGATCGAAAACCCCAACGGTTTTTGAGAAAATCGCGTTTTTCTCGGTTCAGAAAAACTTAAATATCCCGAGAACTAATGATGCCACAGAGTCCGGATTTTTTTCAAAATGTAGAGCTTTTTTGGGCCTATCTTCTAGTATTTTTTTCAAATTTTTCAAACCATCAGAAAGCCGAGAATTTTGACAAAAAAGATTTTCAGAGCGCGAAAAAAAATGTTCCCGATGAGGTGGCACAAAGATATTGATACCATTTGTTCATCTACTAGTTACAAACTTACCAGAATTTTCGAAGTGGTGGAACATGGTTTTGCAAAGGATTTTCTGTATTTTCATTTTTTTTTTTTCGGGCTTGGAAAATCTTTTTTGTCAAAATTTGCGGCTTTCTGATGGTTTGAAAAATTTGAAAAAAATACTAGAAGATGGGCCCAAAAAAGCTCTACATTTTGAAAAAAAGCCGGACTCTGTGGCATCATTAGTTCTCGGGATATTTAGGTTTTTCTGAACCGAGAAAAACGCGATTTTCTCCAAAACCGGGGTTTTCGATCCAAAATTAAGGGAAGTTATTAGGTACACCAATCTTTGAGTATTTTTCTCGGTTCAAGGGCATTTTACCATACCATATCCCCCTTTGATTAAAAATGACTTACTAATAATTTTGTGCATGACGTTCGGCAAAGGTACTGAGAGATACATGAATGGTTCATAAGTAACCGAGACAAAATGGCAAGATGCACAAATAACCTAAAAATTAATATGTATTTTTGTATTTTTGGGTGTGATATTCTTACTGTGCTTTTGAATTGACCCTGAAATGTTTCGACGATGACACTGCTGTTGGCCGATAAATGGCTCTTCCAATGTTTGTCGGCATCAAGTTCGCCGGAAGCTTCGAAATAAAGATTCGAAGTCGCACCAACAGTGTCCACTTCGATTTCGCTTTCTTTACGTTCGTATTCCATTCTTTCGTTTTTTTCGAGCGAATTTTCGGGCGGTTTGAGTCGCTCTTTTTCCATTTTTGAGTTCTTATCGTCGCCTTCGTGGGTCGGACTTGAGTTTAGTTTGACTCGCTTCATGTCTAGGCCGTCTTTAAAGTCCGTCGGCGTTGAAAAATGCTGGACGGTCGTTTTGCACCGTTTGCCGCCGGTGTTGTTCTCGTAAAGTTGGAAATGAGTCGTATTCCTAATGAGGAGTTCCGTCCTCGGAAATTTTTCAGAATCGAACCTCAATTCGTTATTGGCTTCAATATCGTTGACGAGAACGTTTTTCGAGTCGGTCGTACTAGGCTCCTTAATAATATCATCTAAACCCGTAAACTTCCTCGGATTACTGAGAATATTGTCGAGAATTTTACACCCGTTGTTGAGCCTCTTATCACAATTTTTATCACATTTCTCTTTCTGGGTCCGATTATTGAGCTCGACTTCGCTCGTCCCGCTGTCGCCTGAATTCGCTTTGCTTGTCGACTGGAACTGCTCAGCAAAGTTTTTCTTCTAAAAAATAAAAAAAATAACTTTATAGTAAATTTAAAGGTTTTGTTACTTTTTCATTGATTTCGTAGTTTTCATCGTGGTTTAGATACAAAGCTTTGTTTTTTAAGGCGGTGTTCATTTGTTCGTGGAGTCCGTTGAGTAAAAGTGCGAGGAACTCTTGACAATCGTGCTTTAGAATAAAAAAAAGTTAAAAAGCCTTCATTGTTTCATGTTTTACTTGTCTGAAGCCGTTGAATTGTGGGAAATGGAGGACCAATGAGGATTTGAATTCGGATGGGTAGGCCATTCTGACTTTGCCGCTCCACATCAATTTGGCGAGCTCTGCCAGTTGGAGGGTGAGAGTGTGATGAGTCGGGATTGGCGAATTTAGAAGAGTTGTTACGATCGGCATTGTTGCCATGAGACACTGGACGCCCGCGCTCATAAAACAAGTGTTTCCGAGGTTCCATAATCCGCAGACGCCCGCCTCCGATACACTCGACGCACCTGCAATAAAAGGTTGTTAAGATTTAAGGCAAACAGTGGCGTCGCTGAAGAGTTCCATGCTGAAACCAGGTCAACTTAGGGGCTCCCAATTGGTAATTTGGGATAATGGTAAAGGGTGGTTGGGGAGTCGGGGTATATAGAGTGGGAGTAACGGGGCTGGTAGAAGGGCTAGAAAAGGGGGGAGAGTTAAAAGGACAAATGGGAGGAATCATGGAAGGACAATTTTGGAAGGGGCAGGGTAATTAAGATCGGTTGGCGGTAATGAGTCTGGTGATAAATAGGGGATCATGGAGAAGGTGTTTAGAGCAGAGGTTCCCAAACTTTTCCTCAATGCGCCCCCCTTTTAAACAAATAAAAACCTTTGCGCCCCCCTTCCCCCACAAAATTGAATGTTAATTTTGAGGTTTTTGAAGAAAATTTGGGTTTAAAAATGTTGATTTTGGGGTTTTGGACAAATGAGATTGCACTTAAAACGTTTATTTTAAGGCTTTTTGACGAAAAATTGGCTCTTGGAAGTTGATTTTAGGGTTTTCCAGCGAAAATTTGGCTTTAAAAATGTTGATTTTGAGGTCTTTGACAAAAAATTGCACTTAACACGTTTATTTTGAGGTTTTTTTGACGACAAATTGTCTCATGAATGTTAATTTTGAAGAAAATTTGGGTTTCAAAATTATGATTTTGAGGTTTATGACAAAAAAGAAATTTCACTTAAATCTACAATCATGTAGGGTTGGGGGTAAATTTAAAAAACACAATTTTAACCCCGGAAGGACCTGTTGCCTCGTAGCTCAGACACGTTTGGTCCTACAAAAAATCTTAATAGGTCAAATTTGTAGCAAAATTAATACTCTTTAATTTTGTTTTTATAGAATTTTTTGAAATTTGAATTTTTCCAATAAAATTTTTTGACTGAATTTTTTTGAGTAGGTATTTTGAAATTTACCCCCACCCCAACCTGTTGGTCGATAATTGATTCTCGATAGTTGATTTTAAATGGAAATTGAATTCTCTACAACGTTTACTTTGTACGCTTTTTTGATAGGATATCTCCTTCCTTGATTTTTTCCGACTTTTCTAAAATCTGACTTTTTTCATAGGAAAAACTCGAAAATCCCGCTTTTTGTCGCCTCGTAGCTCGGGAACGCTTGGTCTTACAAAAAATCTTATTAAATCAAATTTGCAGCAAATTTTATAGGCTTTAATTTTGTTTTTATAAAATTTTTTGAAATTTTAATTTTTGAATGAATTTTTTTGAAATTACCTCCACCCTTGCCTATTGATCGTTAATTGCTTTTTGAGAGTCGTTTTTTAAAGGTTATTAAATTCTCTACAACTTTTATTAAGTACACTTTTTTGATTAAATGACGTCTTATGTCCTTTAGAGGTCAAAATAGAAACCCCGGTTTTTTTGCGACCTCGTAGCTCAGAAACGTTTGGTCCTACGAAAAAATCATATTAGCTCAAAATTATAGCAAATTAAATTATCTTTAATTTTGTACTAAAAATTATTTCGCCTACGACTAACGGTTTTCGAGATATTGCAGAAAAAACGAAAAAAAATCACCTTAAAAACGCTCAAGACACTTTTCCCTACGGGTTTCGGTAGGGAACTTTTTTGTGGTTAATCAGGGGGCCTACCTCTACAAATTTCCGTAGATACACAAAATACCTTTTTTTTTATTTGCTTTTTTCGGGCTTAGATTGACTGGACTATAGAATACTAGTAGGCGATTAGGGCCAGTTGGGATTACAGGAAGGGCCAGTCGGGCAAAGAGTGGGATAATCACGCAGGGTTTTGGGGGAATAGTTAAGGGGGATACTTATACTATGTATTTTAAATATACTTCATTTGCATGCCCCCTTTTTTTTGGCTAGGGTGACTATAGAGGGGCACCTCACACAAATTATTGACTTATACTAGCAATCCCACTGGAAGCAAACTCCTGTTTACGAATGCATGAATCAATCCACCAGTTAAAAACATAATGAAATGATTAAAAGGCCTATCACATGTTAAAATACACAAGAATTACAATAATAATTAATTAAAAAGTTTCGGTCGGCTTACTCAAAGTGGATGATTCATCAGGATGGTCGATTCCACTGTAGCTGGAGACGTGGTCGAAAGTGGAGGTGGACGGCTCGTCGTAACTAACGCCGTAATTCATCTCCTTCTTCTCCGAAGTCCTAAACAAATAGAAAACGTTGAAAAACATCTTTCGACAACGTTCAACTCACTGAGTTTCTATTTATTTAGTAAATTTGTTTATAAAATCATATTGACCATGTGTTCAACTCCTTGGAAGGCGGCGTGAAATTGAGAAAATCGTCTTCGTCGTCGAACTTCAAAAGGGACGTCGAAACGTCGATAATCGTCGAATCTTCCTCGCAGCCTAAATCCCCGCACTCCATATTATCAACGAAAGCTACAGACTAGAAATATTCAATTTAAGAACGAATAATTGGGACAGTCATTGACATTGACACCGATTTTTAAAATAATCTTTTTTAAGATTTTCTTTGAATAAATTAAAATTTCTCAATTTTAATCACTTTTTATTTTGATTATACTTTAAATAAATTTAAATGCCAAATATCGCTAAATTTTAATGTTTTTTATTATGTTTTTGAAAGGGTAGTAAAACAGGTTAAAAAGTTGTAACCGTAAAGAACCTTCCAGTTTGTCCCGAGGCGAGACTAGTGCCCCTCCGACTCACAAGAAAGGGAAAGTTTGGTGTTTCGCAGGAGTTAAGCACCCGGCGCGCTAGTAGTGTCGCTGGCAGCTTGTGTGTGTGTCGTTGGTGTGGTCACGTGCCTGTCTGTGTGGGTGCTTGTGAAAACGCCGGGCTTCACCGCTAGGTTTTCACGGCTCGTTTTTCTGCCGGCCAGTTGGAGATCTGTATCAGTATATAAGTATAATCTGTGACTAGTGTTGACATTTTGTACTACTGAAATGAGCGGTTCTTTATGAACGAAGGTAGACATGTTGGTAGATAAGTATCTATCTGTCTACCTATCTATGTATATAAAACACATAAATCGATGTATCTACTTATCTGTGCTTCGAAAGTTTGGATCGATACATCGAGTTGATTCGATTAATTAGTTGGCGTCCGATTTGAAATTGCTCTTATCAGCCCTTATCAGTGGGATTGAGGAATTTTTTGTGTCGGCGTTTTGAGTCATCAATTATTATTACGACATTCCTCCTCCCTCTTTGCCAGTTCCCCATACTCGACTTTCGACCTTAAAAATTTCAGTTCAATCACATTCGTTTATAAACGGCGTTGACCTCATAGTTGGTCCCCGGAGTCTATTTTTAGTCTCGTCCCGTCTTCAAAGGTTCTTATAAATGTCGAAGAATATTCGAATCCTTTTGGACAGCCCGACGAATTCTTATTATGCGGGAACTACCGTGACTGGAAGGGTTGTCACTACTTTCGACAAACCTGAAAAAGCTAGAGGTAAGAGGTAAAATGTTTCTGGTTGGTCTTTCTCTTCTGGCTGCCTTTTCAGACCCATGAGATAGGCATTCACCTATGGTCTAGCTCAATCAGAGGTCTTCAAGATGCTTAAGTCTCGCCCTTTGACCAATTGGAAGCCTCCACCATTGAGCTTGACCAATTGGAAGGCTCCACCATTGAGCTTGACCAATTGGAAGCATCCGCCATTGAGTTTGACCAATTGGAAGCATCGTACATCGAGCTTGACCAATCTGAAGCCTCCACCATTGAGCTTGACCAATTGGAAGCCTCCACCATTGAGCTTGACCAATTGGAAGCATCCACCATTGAGCTTGACCAATTGGAAGCCTCCATCATTGATCTTGACCAATCGGAAGCTTCCCCTATTGAGTTTGACCAATAGGAAGCCTCCACCATTGATGTTGACCACTTGGAAGCCTCCACGATTGATCTTGACCAATAGGAAGCCTCCACCATTGATCTTGACCAATAGGAAGCATCCACCATTGATGTTGACCAATTGGAAGCCTCCACCATTGATCTTGACCAATTGGAAGCCTCCACATCGAGCTTGACCAATTGGAAGCCTCCACCATTGAGCTTGACCAATTGAAGCTCCTCATTGTCTTGACCAATCGGAAGCCTCACCATCGAGCTTGACCAATTGGAAGCCTCGCCATTGAGCTTGACCAATTGGAAGCATCCACCATTGAGCTTGACCAATTGGAAGCCTCCACCATTGAGCTTGACCAATTTGAAGCTTCCTCCGCCATTGAGCTTGATCTATTAGCCTCTGCCATTTAGCTTGACCAATTGGAAGCTTCCCCTATTGATCTTGACCAATTGGAAGCTTCCCCTATTGTGCTTGACCAATTGGAACCCTCCGCCATTGAGCTTGATCAATTGGAAGCCTCCACCATCAAGCTTGACCAATTTGAAGCTTCCTCTATTGTGCTTGACCAATCGGAAGCATCCACCATTATGCTTGACCAATTGGAAGCCTCTGCCATTGAACTTGATCAAATGAACCCTCCGCCATTGAGCTTGACCAATTGGAAGCCTCCACCATTGAGTTTGACAAATTGGAAGCCTCCGCCATCGAGTTTGACCAATTGGAGGCATCCAACATCGAGCTTGATCTATTAGCCTCTGCCATTTAGCTTGACCAATTGGAAGCTTCCCCTATTGATCTTGACCAATTGGACGCTTCCCCTATTGTGCTTGACCAATTGGAACCCTCCGCCATTGAGCTTGACCAATTGGAAGCCTCCACCATTGAGTTTGACTAATTGGAAGCATTCGCCATTGAGCTTGACCAATTGGAAGCCTCCACCATCGAGCTTGACCAATTTGAAGCTTCCTCTATTGTGCTTGACCAATTGGAAGCATCCACCATTGAGCTTGACCAATTGGAAGCCTCCATCTTTAAAACAGGAATCCACCTATGCTCTAGCTCACTTGGACCAATCAGAGGTCCTCATGATGCTTAAGCCCCGCCCTTTGACCAAGGACCTCCTTCAATGCCTAATATTTTGGAAGTTGTCAACATTTTAGCATCATTCAGATTGTGCAATTGTGTGACCTTCAAAACTAAGCCACGCACTTCATCTAATATAACATTTTTCAGGCCTTAAAATTCATATTGAAGGAGGAGCGAAAGTTTCATGGGATGCAAGCGAAACGGAAAACAACGCTGAAGGACGAAGCGAAACAAGGACCGTCACATATCATGCAGAAGAAGAATATTTTTCAAACAAATATTATCTCGTCGGAAACGCAAATGGTATACAAAACACTCAAGTTGTTTATTTATGATAAGTTATCTAATTTTAGGCGATATCGAAATCCCTGCTGGAGAACACATTTATCCGTTTACGACAACTTTACCACCGCAGCTGCCAACATCATTTGATGGCGAGCACGGACACGTCCGATACACCATCAAGGTCACTTTAGACCGTCCTTGGAAGACTGATTATGAAGCCAAATCTCTATTTACCGTCATAACTCCTTGTGACCTTAACTACCATTCAGTCGCCAAAGTAGAAACCTCCAAATCCATTGATGCCTTTCTAACCTCCTTTTTTAGGAACAAGGAAAGGTGGAAGTCGAGAAAACGTTTTGCTGTTGCTGCTGTAGATCAGGACCTCTCACTTTAGTCGTCTGGTTGCCTCATAAAGGATACGTTCCTAATCAAAATATACCAGTCACAGTTGAAGTTGACAATGCTAGCAATATTCAAGTTAATAGTATAGAATGTAAACTTATAAAGGTAATCTTAATTCATTTAGACCAAAACCATCCCAACCTTCCTGCTTTAATCTATTTATGTTTTAGAAATTGAAATTTATGGTTCGCATGCCAAGGTATGACTCAAAGACTGATTTCGTGGATCTTGTGACCTTAAATGTTGGAGGTGGCGTAGCTGGTGGTGGTTCAGCCACTTTGACACAAAGTTTGACGATTCCTAATATGCCATTTGTTAATCTTGACGCTTGCTCTATTATTGACGTTTCGTTTGTTTTAAAGGTTTTTTCATAAAAGTTGAGATTTTGGGATTTTATGTTGTTTTTAGGTGACGGCTGTTGTGAGTGGAGCTCACTCAAATTTAGAAGCGGAAATTCCGATTATTTTAGGGACGATTGCTATTCAGGAAAATGCGGGTCCTGCCCCGCAAGGTTTCGTTCCTCAGCAAAACTTTTCACCGTATCCTCCACCGTATTCGGGCGGCGATCTCCCTCCTCCTTATCCTGGAGAAAGTTTTCAGCCGTACCCCATACCTGGTCATGCTGTCCCGTACGGTAATAATGGTAACAATGGAAAATCTGCTTCAGGACTTCCACCGCCTTCAGCGCCCATGATTGATTGAATGCCTCAAATGACTGCAGGATTGTTTTTATTAATTTTTTAAAATGACTTTTCAATCAGTATTTTACTTATCAAAAAATGTAATGAGAAAATGCTCTTGTAGGCCTTAAATTAATGCTTTAAGTGACAAGTTTATGGCGCTCAAAGGCTCGCACACGTTTCCTCACGATTTGATGAAATAAAACAAAATTTTATCTGTAATTTATCATTTTAAATTATTTTTTCGCGTTTTAATTTAATGAGAAATAAAAAGACTAACAAAATATTTAATAGTTCATTTAAGAAACCTCTTTTTGATGAAAATTTTATCTCTGGGGGGTTTGGCTTGGTGGGGTAGTTCCTGATTGGTTAGAGGGCATGGCTTAACTACAGTTAAAGCCTCTGATTGGTCAGAGGGCGTGGCCTAACTAAAGTTAAAGCCTCTGATTGGTCAGAAGTTGTGGCTTGACAATAGTTAAAGCCCCTGTCCCAAAAGTGTGACTTAAACATAGCTGAAGCCTCTGATTGGTCAGAGGGCGTGGCTTAACTACAGTTAAAGCCTCCGATTGGTCAGAGGGCGTGGCCTAACTAAAGTAAAAGCCTCTATTGGTCAGAAGTTGTGGCTTAACCCTAGTCAGTCCCTACTCTCTGATTGGTCAGAAATTGTAGCTTAACCTTATCTAAAGCATCTGATTGGTCAAAGGGCGTGGCTTAACTACAGTTAAAGCCTCTGATTGGTCAAAGGGCGTGGTTTAAAGCCCCTGTTCGCCCCTAAAGTGTGGCTTAAGCATAGCTGAAGCCTCTGATTGGTCAGAGGGCGTGGCCTAACTACAGCAAAAGCCTCTGATTGGTCAGAATTTGTGGCTTAACCCTAGTTAGAGTCTGATTGGTCAGAGGGCATGCTTCAAACGTCATCTTTAATTGGCTAAAATAAATAAAAAAGGATAAATAAAGGCTTACAATTAAGAAACATTTTCTTTTTGTTTCATTAACAAAACATTACAATTAACATATTTTCCAAGCATTACATTTAAATTTTAAGGTAGGACCATTTTGATTTATTTAAAAAAAATTCATTGAACCTTATCCAAGCTTATCTTCATCACAAATAAGTTAACGTTAGTTTGAATAAAGCATTTTAATACTAATTCAATAAATAATTTTAATATGTACAGATTTAAAAAAACAAAAAAGTTATTTTGTGGAAATAATACTGAATATTATAATGGAATTTTGAAGATTTAAGAATAAAATGTAAGGACGGATTGTTGATTTCCCCTTACGAGTAAAAACGGGGGCATATCTTTCGTGAGGACTTCAAGCCAGGCCATGTAAAGCGAGGCGGCGACCACGTTTTTCCTCGGCATCGGCAAAGTCCTGAAAGTAATGGATAAAAAAATTGATTAAATCGATAGAACTTACATGACAATCAAATTTGAATTCATGGAGTTCTCGATGAGAAGTTCACGAAGTCTTAGATGGCGATTCGTTTTGTCTTTCATGGCAGAAAGTTCTGCTTTGCCGGTGCAGACTCCATCTTCAGCGTCGTCAACGATAAAATCTTTGATGAGGCCGTCAAAAAGATTCGAAGTTTCTTCCAGCGGTTTTTTCGTTATATCAGGAATAACTTTAAGATCGGAATAGTCGATACGGAATTTTGATAACAAGCTCGCCATACTAAAATATAAAAAAATAAATATACATCCTGACCAATCACAGGTTTTAACCCTAATTAAGCCACACCCTGACCAGACTTACTTCCTTTGTTCATAAAGAAGGTCATCCTTTTTGTTGGCCAATGTAAAAACTCGAAGTTTACATTCGGACCAATTTCTTCGTGTTGATATGATATAAGGGAGCAGCAACGTCAAACCTCCATCGTCATAAAGCCACCAGACGTCAATTATCCCTTTCTTCTGCTTCCTTTGAAACTGCGTCAAGTTATTCATCACCTCTTTTGGAATGTCGGTACCTCCAGCCGTTCTAAACTCAAAAAATTAAATCGCCCGGATGATAATTTCGACTTTTACCTGTAAAGATCCGCTCGAGAAAAGCGGTTCACTTTCTCCAATTTCGGCGGAGACTTTCCAGCTTCTTGGTTATTCGGACTTGGATTCTTACTAACTCTACTGTGGCCAATAACAGGTGTAGCAGGTGGCGATAAATCGCTCAAGCTGCTAGCTGAAAAGTAAAGATAACAAAATGAAACTTCTGGTTCTATCAGGCAGCCAATCAGATTTGAGGATATCCCTTAACCAATCAGAGTCCTTAAAGGTCATTTTATTAACCAATCAGAAACCTCGTTTTTTAGGACTTTTCTAATTGGGGAATTTGATTGGCTGTTTATTTTTATGTAATTCTAATACTAATTACAACTAAAATTAAATACACTAAATCGTGAACACTCAAGCTAATTAAAACAAAATAGATCTTCCAAGCTAATCTTTTTATTAGTTTCAAATAAAAACGTTTTATTAAGACAAAATGTGCGTTCAAAATTGTTAAAAATCAATTCTTTTTAAACTTACAACCAACATTTGAACATTTCAAATACATTTTTATGGGCCCTAAAATTATTAAACCTAGAAAAATGAATGAAGATTGATTGAAAAAATGAAAATTTTTATTACCGGTCGACATTTGAGAAAAGGAAATATTCCTCGGGAGAGCCTCTTGGGAACTTTTTTTCGTCAAGTTTGTCCCATTAGAATCCACAGTAAGGAGTTCGCTATCTTTTAAAATGTTGGAATAATCGAGACCTTCTTGAACTCTTAAAATGGCGACTGACATATAAACGTCCAAAGCTTTGCTGTACAAACAAATGATAATTTGTTTTTATATAAAGGGAAAAACTTACTGCATAATGTTGAAATACATGGCCAAATCTGATTTTTCGCACGTTTTCCAATCGGATTTAAAACCCATCATGACAATGTTAGGGCGAAGTTTTCCTATTCCGGAAGCTTGCATCAAAGATCGGGCACCATTTTCGTAAGTCGAATCATCAATGTGGGCATAAAAAGCTTTTATTTTATGACAGTGGAACCAACTTTGGGCTTTGTATGTCATTGAGTTTCGGACCCTTTGCGGTGTTGGATTCTGAAAGAAAATAAAAATCATGCTCCTTGGGTAATGGCTGAACAAGGTTAAGTAATAGACCAATCAGAAGCCATTAGGCCACACCCCCTTGACCAATCAGAATCCTCAATCAACCCTAACCTCTGTATAACACAGAACTTCCAAACCTTAATTCTAATAATTTTCATACTTTGACAATATTTCCGCAGATAAGTAAAGAAATATTTTTCGTAATCAAAAAAGCGAAATCAATCAATGGAGGTCGAGAGCTTGGTAAGCCGGAAAGAACCAAAATTTGAGGGCAGTAGTTCTTGACATGGTCTTCCACTCGATTTAACTGATGGACGGACATAAGAGCATTTTTGTATGTCTGAGCTTGAGTACTTGAACCCCAATTTACATCTATAAAACAATTAAAATACAGAAAAACCCAAATGTTGTCAATTTTACCTGGTTTTCGATACTGGACGATCATATACAAGGCCAAAACCGAAGCCAAAGTGATCAAAGCTGTCCACCAACTGATCAAAAACATAACAGCGACGCATAGTACTGATCCTAGTAAGCTCAGCCACATGTTGTAGTACTAAAAAATGGTTTAATAAATTAATAAATAAAATAAAAATTACTTTAAATGTAGGTCTCCATCCCACAGGCTTTGCCAACGAAGCATGGAATGTGCTGAAGTTAATCAACGCGTATGCGGCCAAAAAGAAGTTTGAAATAAGCGGCGCTATCGCATTAAGTTCGCCTGAAAGAAATTTGAGATTTTGTGGGCCATAAAATGAAAGTAACTTACCAACTAAGATGAAAGCAATGGCGATGAAAAATGTGAGAATATAACCACGTACGGGTTCCCCATTTTTTCCGTATCCTTTACCAAAAAATCCGATGTATGGATACAAATTGTCTTTGCAAAGCGCCTGGAAAACTTTGGGAGCTGAAACCAGACTGGCCAGAGCTGATGAAAGTGTTGCGGCGAAACATCCAGCGTAGATTAGAGGCCCAAATGCTGATACGAGTTCCATGACCTAAAATTTTTAAATTTTTAACTGATACAAAATGAGGGAAAACTTACTTGAAAACTATTTTGAAGTCCATATGAACATGAACGGTTGGCGCATTCGGTAAAATTGCCTGCAATATATTCTGCGGCTTCTCCAGATGCATCACGGACAGCGATTCCTCCTGTCATGGCTGCCATAAGGACATAAGAGGCTGACGTAATCGCAATCGCCAAAATGGTCCCTTTCGGAATTGCAGTTTGTGGATCCTAGGATTCTCACGTTTAAATAATTTATTTAAAAAATTAAACAAACCCTTAAATCTCCTGAAATATTCGCACCAGCTAAGAAACCAGAAGCGGCCGGGAAAAAGACCGAGAAGACCGAAAAAAAGTCATTCTTTTCAACCGAGCCTGGCGTCAATGATCGATAATCCTCAAAAATGTTTTCCTTGAATACATCCACTAAAAAAAATAAAAATTTAGAAAAATAAAAAACAGCTAATTACAGCTAATAAAAAAAAGTTTAAATTTCTTTTGCTATTCTTTTAGATTTTTACTTTTTGAAGTATATACATTACGACTAACTGGAGAATCCAACGAATCCTTTTGCTTTCGTTTCGTCACTTTGAGGACCCATTAAAGCTCCGATGAAGAAATCGACAATCGCTATCAGAAGAATGACCAACAATCCGATTTGAGCCTAAAAATAATTTAAAAAAAAATACTTTAAAGTATTTTTAGTACCTTTGCTTCCCATTCCATGCCGATGACAACAATTCCGAGAAGAATTAGGATCGTAATCGATCCAATGATTCTCATATCTTGAATGGCTCCGTCGAAAATAAAAAGGTCCAACCTAGTCAAAAGATCCTGAAGAGATTCGCAAAAGCCGACAGTGTACATCGCACAAGCGACTGCATTCGCCAGCGAAAATATAAGGCCGATCGATGCCCCGAATTCAGGTCCCAGCGATCTCGATATCATGAAGTATGTTCCTCCTCCTTTTATGAGCCCATTTGTGCTTATAGCGGACATAGAAAGAGCCGTGATTGTGGTCACGAGGGAACATCCCATTATGATACCGATGCCCTGGACTACAATAAATAAATTTAAAAAAATATTTATTTTGGTTCCTTTCTTACGTATTCCGGCTTGTCCGACGACCCAAGAAAGCCGAAGGAAAAGCATGACACCCCAAATGTTGAGGAGATTCCGTATGAGGACTCCTTTGATCCAACCAAATTTGACGATTCCTTCCTCATTCTGTTGTGATCCCTGACCATCCTGGTTGTGTCGATCTCCATTGATTCTGACAATAGTTGCAGTCTAAAATTAAATAGCAGTTTTTAGGCAATAATTCGAAATATAAGGAGTCCAAGAATTTTTTTTAAATCCAACGATTTCCTAGTCATTGTACGTTGATTATTCGATGGATTTTTATGTTGATTTTCGAAAATTCGTGTTTTGAAATTTTTGAGGTGCCACGCCCCTCCAGGAGAGCGTTGGTGGCTAATGTATAGGATTTTCTATGGTGGGCACTGAATTTGTATTGTTCAAATCCTTATGAGGAAAACAACTAAAACGGAATTTTGATGATAGCAGAGGTCTTCAACAACAAATGGAATATAGAAAACTACTTTATTTGATATAGGCAGGGGCGGACTGGCCCCCGGAGGGGGGGGTGGACAGAACCCGCCCCCACCCGGGTCAGGTTTTGTTTTGCGTTATGTTTGCTCAGTGGCTCCCAAACTGGAGGCGCGCGCCCCAAGGGGGGCGTAAGCTGTCCCCAGCAGGGGGGTGTGGAAAAGCTCAAGATTTTTTTGTGTGCAAATATCCCCAAAAATTCGTGAAAAACTTCAAAATCAACATTTGTAAAGCCTAATTTTCGTCCAAAAACCTCATATTCATTTACAAAGCCAAGTTTTCGTCAAAAACCTCAAAATCAACATTTATAAATGCCTAATTTTCCTCAAAAAACCTCAGAATCAACTTTAAATTGGCAATTTTTTGTCAAAAACCTCGAAATCATGGTTATAAGAGCAAATTTTTGTTGTCCAAAAATCTCAAAATCAACGTTTTTAGTGCAATTTCTTTTGTCGAAAACCTCAAAATCAACATTTTAAAACCCAAATTTCCTTCAAAAACCTCAAAGTTAACATTCAAAGCTTTAGCAAAGGTTTTAATTGGTTTAAAAGGGGGCGCACTGTGAAAAAGTTTGGGAACCTCTGTTTTTGCTGAATATATTTTTTTAAGTGCCAGTTTTCTGTCAAAATTTTCTGCGCCCCCCCCCCACTACCTGGCGCCCCCTTAACTGAAAACCCACCCACACCCTTAGATCCCAGTCCGCCCCTGGATATAGGGACCCCTCTATTTACTGGAAGAGCACGACTTGATTGCTCAAGGACCCAATAATCATAGAATCTTCAGGATCCACAGAATAAAAATGATTCACCACGATTTCTGGCAATGCAAAACCCTACGCTTTAAAATCTGTCATTATTTCATAATTCATCATAAATCAATTTCTGCTCAGATACCAAGACATTTCTAGTATGACAGCCTTGGCATATTTTACGCAACTTTTCTCTCATTCGTTTTCAAAACTTAATTAAGGAGATTGACAAAAAATTAGGGTTCGAAATGTAATTTTTTGGGAAATTAGAATGAAACGTAATTGAATTGTTTTATCTCGTTTTGAGGATAAAAAGCCAATAATAAGCATTCCGCGTTTGACCCTGCCTTGACAAGACTTCAACCTAAATGCCCGACGAGGTCTGATAAGAATTGTAATTTACCCTATGATAGAAAAAAGGAGTTAAATAACCACTCAATATTCCTATCTTGAGGCAATAAATTTAAATTTTATTTACTTTAGTGATGAAAACGTTGTGTAAAATTGCAAATTACAATAAGATCGAGTTGGCAGATTGGGAACGAAACTTTTACTTTTCGCTTGCCGAGGCGGTGATTTGCATTTTCTTTTTTATTTTATTTAACGAGTCATTTTATTCAGAAAATGATAATAATTTCCCACAGAAAACCAGAACAGTCATCAATCGGGGTTACCTATTTGACCTAGAAAATAAAATAAAATCATAAAAGTAATAATCAAATATGCGAAATTGAATTAATTTCTTATAGAGTTATAACTTATAGCCTTATAGGTAATTGTACTAGAGAGTGGTTCCCAAACTGGGGGGGGTGGGGAAGCTCAAGATTTTGGCAAATATCCCCAAAAATTCTCAAAATCAACATTTATAAAGCTAAATTTTTGTGAAAAACTTCAAAATCAACATTTAAAAAGCCAAATTTTCGTCGAAAACCTCAAAACCAATATTTAAAAAAGCCAAATTTTCGTCAAAAACCTCAAAATCGACATTTGTTAAGCCTAATTTTCGTCAAAAAACTTCGAAATCAACATTTATGAAGACTAATTTTCGTCAAAACCTCGAAATCAACATTTAAAAAGCCAAATTTTCGTCAAAAACCTTCAAAATCAAAATTGGCAAAGCCTAATTTTCGTCCAAAAACCTCGAAATCAACATTTAAAATGGCCAAATTTTCGTCAAAAACCTCAAAATCAACATTTGTAGAGCATAACTTTCGTCAAAAAACCTCAAAATCAACATTTATACAGCCAAATTTTCGCGAAAAACCTCAAAATCAACCTTTGTAAAGCCCAATTTTGGTTCAAAAAAAACCCTCAAAATCAACATTTATGAAGCCTACTTTTCGTCCAAAAATCTCAAAATCAACATTTAAAAAGCCAAATTTTTGTCCAAAAACCTTCAAAATCAACTTTAAATTGACAATTTTTCGTCGAAAACCAATTTTTTTGTCAAAATTTTTAATACCTAAGAAAATAGAAGGTTGGTGGGGCTTACTCTTACCCCACCAAGGTTAGAGCTTGCCATAGAACCATGATGATGGAAAGGTTCTCTTTTTTTGGACAAAATCTTTGTTGGACACGATAAAAAATTGTTTTCTCCCCGAAATCGTCCTTGCGTACCACGCCATAAAATTGAGGTTAAATATATATCGCCAACAAAGAAAATTAAAGGGGCATAAAAAGGCCGAAAACATGAGATAGCACCAGGGCAATAACCTGTCGAAGCCCCGGGCAGAAACTGGTTCTATTGTACCCACCATTAATTTAAGTACCGACAATGTTTTTTAAGTTAAAAAAAAAGAAGAAAAAGAAATATTCAAATCATTCGACCGAAATAAATATTGATACCGTACGGAATCGGTTCGAGGAATAAATTAATTGAACTCTATTTTGAAATTGAAGAAGTAAATTTGACGCAAATCATGGTAATCACGGCTATTTACGTCATTTTAATTGCTTAGGACTTATTCTGAGCAGAATTTGTTTGTATTTATTTGATTCTTGTTTACAGTTTTTTATGGAACATTTTCCAAAATTATGTCGCTATTGAAATAATTGAAGAACCAGTGGGTTTTCGGGCAATATTGAACTAAAAATTTTGTTTTTAGGGCATATTGTGAACCAAGAGATAAAAATGATTTCTCCGTTATCGCACAACAGACTGCAGAATCGTAATTTTTCACCCCCAACCATTATACGCTGGAAACTACGTTTTTGGCGAATGATATTGGGAAAAAATTTAAATAAATAAAAAAACTCGTTGAATTCCTGTCCGTCTACAAGGTGTTTTCATGTGGTCAACATGGTGTTTTCATGTCAAAATATGGCTGAAAATGGTCTTTTCTTGTCAAAAAAGGGTCAAATCTGGATAAAAATCTGTCTGAAATGTGCCTTTATTGTCAAAAAGGGTCAAAATCTGGCTGAAAAGGTTCTTTTAATATAAAAAAATGTTCAAAATCTGGTTCTAAAGGATCTTATTTAGTCAAAATTAATACAAAATATGGCTTGATTTCACAGTAATTCTGTGTTGTACCCTTCTTACCCCAGGGGGCTTGGACCTTTAAAAGGAAAAAAAAATTTTATGGTGTCCCCTAAATATCGATCAAACCCACGGGAGACAAGTCCCAAGGTTCCCTATACTCAAGCCCCTTTATACAAGAGTAATAAAGAGGTGAACATCTGAATTGTGTCGCTCTCGGTTTTAATTGATTTTTGACGGTTTGAAAACATCGTTTTCATTCAAATTTTTTTACGACCGCCTCTTTGAATTGCCGTGAGTAATTTGTGCATTCAATTTTTTCGATCGGTGAACTGTACTTTTTGATTTTTTTACTCCGATCGCTCTTTCTCGGTCTCTCTACTGTTGGACTTTGGTCAATCCTTTTCTAGAAGAGGATCGTCCCTACCATCACCGTTGTTGTCATTGTTGACGAGTGACATCAATACCCGACCTTGACCTTGACACACAATTCAACTTTACCAGCGAATTTTGTTCTACTATTTTTATCTCAAGTTCACCAACTCTTTGACCACCTGTAATCTTCAAAAACTTCACTTTCTAAGATTTTTATTTTTACTCGATCTCAAAAATGCCACCTCAAAGGACCAAGGAACCCTCAAAGCAACCCGCTGCTGGCTCATCCTCAACGACACCTCCAATTTCAAAGCCGTCTCTTTCTCTTAGCCACATCAAGAAGACTGCTGTTCCAAAACCGAAGGTTTCCTTAACAAGAGGTGGAACAGCCCAGACGATCGATAAGTTCTTAGCGCCCAAGCAGAAAGTTTCTATGCGATCTGTTGGGTGTCAAACTGACAGCTCTCATGCGACCCTTTCGATTTCGGACACAAACGACGACGGAGATAGGCTGCAAACCTTGTGTGAGCAGAGAGAGACGTTACGTGCAAAGATTGCATCACTGGAAAAGGAACTGTCCGTTCTTAGGGAATGCTGTGACTCTTTACGAAACCAGCATTCTTCACGCTCCGGCGATATCTCATGGACTCCTAACGATGTTCCTGGATCATCAGTTCGACGCCACAGTTCCCATGATTTACATTCAGGCACTACGAATGACGCCCGTACATCGACAAAAATTATTAGCAACTGCCCCTTCAATGTTTTCACGTCAGACCTTCGAAGACGCCTTCCTTCTTACCAAGCAGTAGACCTCTTATCGCTCCCGGACCTTCACGACTTCACCAAGATACTAGAAGCAGCGGAAATCAGCGCAGGATCCCTCGGCAACGGAGACACGATCATCATAAAATTTAACAGTAGAGACCAAAATTTTTTACAGATTCCAGCCATCGAAGACCTCATTAAAAAATTTCAGAACATTAACTTTCTACTGTTTAATTTTTACGCTTATCGTAAAAATCTCAAAAACTACAACGCCTTCAAAATAAACTGCTTTTTAGAAGATCTTAGCAAAAAATATCGAAATTTTAACACTTTAGACATAGCATTTAAAAGCAGAACTACCCACATGGATACAATTTGCAAGGCCAGATCAATCATCCTACCAAATCCGATGACCAAAATTCTTAACTCCGCAGTCTCCCCCAATCACGCTTCTCCCGTTCCCTTGCTTACTTCCGAATTCGCCTCCCCCGTAGTAGACGAATTGTTAATTGAGTCGCTGTCAATCTCCAATCAGTCGTTGATTCCGTCCACCCCTAACTCTGCCTCTCGCCTTTTTTTAGCCAACTCGACCCACCCCGTCCCCCAAACCACAGATATCTTAATACCAATGGAGCCTCGCCCCTCCCCATTACCAGGAGATCATTCTTCGAACTCTGCAGAAACACAAAATTTTTTAGCCAACTCTCTCGGCCCGCAACATCAGACATAACCCTTCAAAGCTTGACCCCCCAGCAGCCGCTCCTTAATTTTCCATTCAACAAAATTAATCACTCAAGATCTGTGCACAACAATAATTTAAAAGTAATGTTCTGGAACTGCCACGGTTACAACAATTTGTTATCGAATTTTAATTACCTCGCAAATCAGGATTTCTTATGTGTAGTTGAAACGTTCAAAGACTCCGATATCACCCCTCCGGCTTTTCTAAACGATTATAATTTTATTACTGTAAACGCTGTCAGGAACGCTAGGGTAGGACGAGCAAGCGGAGGGATACTTATTCTTTACAGGAAGTCATTTAGCGCCAAAATTTTGTCCTCTTCCAGAGACTTTTGTTTTATTCTAGTGGAAAAACCATTTACATTTGTATTAGGCGTCGTATACTTTCCAAAATCGAGGAGCGATTCTTTTGAAAAGGCATTTCAAGAAATAGTTCAGACCTACCAGGAATTCATGATAATCATTGGTGGAGACTGGAATTGTCGAATTGGTGATTTGAACCAAGGGGATGAAGAAGTTTTCGTAGGGAGTAACTTGTACGACTCTAGATGGATCTCAGATGAGTTTCGCTCTGCAGAAGGGGTGAGGTTAGTGGATTTAATGGATAGCTATGGGTTCTTCGCCCTTAATGGTCGTTCGCTTGGCGATAGACCCGCTCAATTCACGTATGTCGGAGAAAATGGTAAGAGTTGTATCGACCTAGTCTGGTCAAACTTCAACGGTCTTTTTGAAATTACGAACTTCTTTGTTGGTGATAACGTCTTCTCTTCTGACCATCTCCCGTGCTATGTTTTACTTGCATTCCCGAATTCCATTGTTAGTTCAGCTTCTCACGATCGGACACAAGCCCCTATTTCCTCTGATATTGTTACTTGGAAACCAGAGCTCAAAAGTAGGTATACAGAAGCCATGGAATCGTGTTTTGTCGATCTATCCTCCTCTCCCCCCTTGACTCTCGAAAAGCTTGATATTTTATACAAGTCGATTGTAGTCCAGTCTAAATCTTTAGGGATGTCCTCAATCAAGAAGCCTGGCTTTAGAAGGAGCAAAATTTCACAACCATGGTTCGATCAGGAATGCCGTTCCCTTCGCTTCCAAACGCGTAGTGCTCTTAGGATCTGCAGAAGGCTGGGTTTTGAGGATAGTCGGCTGAGGGATTACCTTGACGCAAAAAAGGCGCTGAAAAACGGGATTAAAGTAAAAAAGAAGGCTCATTACCACTCTATTACGAAAAAACTGGAGCAAGTGAAAAACAGCAAGGAATTCTGGTCAACAATCAAGTCTCTTCGTAAAGCTAGGGACTCGCCCTCCTCTTTTAGTAGGGCTGAGCTTCAGAGACACTTCGTTATGCTTTTTCCGGAAGGTCCTCCTTCCCCTTCTAATAGTTTTCTTAGCCAGCACGATATGATTCTGGATGACAGGATCAATCTGTCGGAGCTGATGGGTGCCTTGGCCCATTGTAAAAACAACAAGGCAGCGGGAGTCGATGGTTTAGGTTATGAGTTTTACAAGGCTCTCCCCATTTGTTGGAAGGAAAATCTTGTCTCTTTATTCAACGAAGTTTTAGACTCGGAATCCACCCCAACAAGTTGGGGCAAAATTAGGTATTTCCTTCTCTTCAAGAAGGGAAACAGAGACGACTTAAACAACTACCGCGGGATTTCTATTGTAAACGCTATTTATAAATTATTTTCTCAAATCTTATACAATAGGCTTGTGCATCTGTCTGAAAGCCGTAAGCTTTTACCTGAAAATCAATGCGGCTTTCGAAGAGGAAGAAGCACAGAGGACCATATTTTTACACTCTCCAGTATAGTTCATAAAGCGACCCGACTCCAAAATAGAAAAGTTTATACTGCATTTATAGATTTCAAGAAAGCTTTTGACACGGTCAATCACTCCCTGCTGCTCAATAAACTTTTTGCCATGGGAATTAGTGGTAAATTTATAAGGATACTGAGTTCTATCTACTCCAATGCAAAAATTTCGTTAAAGTCAAACTCTGGGGAGGAAATCGAGTTCAACCAATCGTGTGGAATTTTGCAGGGGGACACACTTTCGCCGATTTTGTTCGCCCTTTTCGTGGCAGACTTTGAAGAATTCCTTCGGAAGAAAGGGCTCCGAGGAATCGACGTTGATGCCCATCTGGATATTGTTTGTTTGTTTTTCGCCGATGACATGGTTCTTTTAGGCTATTCTCCCATCGACCTCCAATTAAAGCTAAATGCATTAAATGAATACTGCGTTGCCAATTTGTTAACAGTCAATCCTGATAAGTCGAAAGTGGTTGTGTTTAGAAGAGCAGGTCCCCTTCAAAAAGCACTAAATTTTTCTTTTGATGGCCAGAAGTTACAAATCGTTAATAAATTCGCATATTTAGGTGTTTTATTTTCGTCCTCAGGTTTGTTTCTCGAACATTCAAAGCAATCGGTCACGAAAGGTCTCGCAGCTTGCTCAGCTTTGCTCTCATCCCCGGCCATACTTCATTCAGCCGTCAAGGAAACATGGATCACCTTATTTAATTCTATAGTGGCTGCTACATCACTGTATGCAGTAGGGATTTGGGGTTTACAGCATGGGGAGGCTTTAGAAAGAATACAAGTGCACTTCTTTAAATCGGTGCTGCATCTCCCCAGGAACACTCCCAATCACTACGTGCGTAGGGAACTGGGTCTAGTGGAAATAAAGCTCCAGGTGCTGAAGAGGGCGTTAAACTGGTGGGAGAAGCTGCTGGAGATGGACAATGACAGGTTCCCGAGAAGACTTTTCGATTACGACTTATCAGCCGCCGAAAGAGAGGAAACCCGATACAGTTGGGCCAGGTCGCTCAAAGAACTTGTCCTAGGCTTAGGGTTTGGTCATCTTTGGGAACGACAAAATTCGATAAGAATACACCATGCTAAAGACAATATCTTGAGGAAGTTTAAACTTAAGCTCTGGAATGAGGACAATTCTAAAATCATGCTTTCATCATTTAACTCCCATTTTAAACTTATCTGCTCATCTTTCCCTCTTGAAACCAATT